>SJYX01023429.1:213956-262787 GCA_006410675.1 Oreotragus oreotragus | reverse complement strand
GGGTCATGAAGATCTTTTTTGTACAGTTCTTCTGTGTATTCTTGCCACCTCTTCTTAATATCTTCTGCTTCTGTTAGGTCCATACCATTTCTGTCCTTTATCGAGCCCATCTTTGCATGAAATGTTCCCTTGGTATCTCTAATTTTCTTGAAGAGATCTCTAGTCTTTCCCATTCTGTTCTTTTCCTCTATTTCTTTGCATTGATCGCTGAAGAAGGCTTTCTCATCTCTTCTTGCTATTCTTTGGAACTCTGCATTCAGATGCTTATATCTTTCCTTTTCGCCTTTGTTTTTCACTTCTCTTCTTTTCACAGCTATTTGTAAGGCCTCCCCAGACGACCATTTTGCTTTTTTGCATTTCTTTTCCATGGGGATGGTCTTGATCCCTGTCTCCTGTACAATGTCACGAACCTCCGTCCATAGTTCATCAGGCACTATCTATCAGATCTAGGCCCTTAAATCTATTTCTCACTTCCACTGTATAATCATAAGGGATTTTATTTAGGTCATACCTGAATGCTCTAGCGGTTTTCCCTACTTTCTTCAATTTAAGTCTGAATTTGGTAATAAGGAGTTCATGATCTGAGCCACAGTCAGCTCCTGGTCTTGTTTTTGTTGACTGTATAGAGCGTCTCCATCTTTGGCTGCATAGAATATAATCAATCTGATTTTGGTGTTGACCATTTGGTGATGTCCATGTGTAGAGTCTTCTCTTGTGTTGTTGGAAGAGGGTGTTTGCTGTTGCAGAGGTGCTGGGTTAAGTTGATGTCTTTCTGATGTAGGGTGGGCCCTTAATCCAACGTGTCAGGTGTCCTTATAGAAAGAACATGGTGTGAAGGGGCAGGTGGGCACAGCAGGAGGATGCCAAGGGAAGGCTGGAGTTACGCCACCACGAGCCAAGGAACAACTGGAAGTTCAGAGAGATGCCTGGAACAGGCCCTTCCCAGGAGCCTGCAGCTGAGCCTGACCCAGCTTGATCTCAGACTTCCAGCCTCCAGAACTGGGAGGTGATACGTTTCAGAGGCTCTCAGCCACCAAGCACCAGCATGGTACGTGGTTAGAGCAGCCCCAGGAAAATGACCCATCAGGGTAGGATTTTGATGAGCATTCTCACGATGGCAGCAGCAACAGCGGAAACAGAGAATAGAGAGAGCTACAGATTCAACAGTTTGCGGGGGACCAGCCATGAAGGCTGGAAGAGAGGCGTTGGGCTGACTCCCAGGTGTCTGGCTGGATGACAGGGTATTTGGGGATGGTATCCACTGAAGAAGAGAAAATCCTCCTAAAATGCAAGCTCTGTAACTGTGTTTGGCTTATTCTGGTTCCCAGGATCATAACAGTGACGGTGCAGGACCTAGATGTTTATTGAGTGAATAGAATAACTAAATGAAATAGGGAATATCTACAATATGCACGTGGGGCTTCCCAGATGGTTCAGTGGGTAGGGAATCAGCCTGCAATGCAAGAGACACAGGCAGATGCAAGTTCGCTCTCTGGGTCGGGTAGATCCCCTGGAAGAGGGCCTAACAACTCATTCCAGTATTCTTGCCTGGAGAATCCCATGGACAGAGGAGCCTGGTGGGTTACAGTCCATAGGGTCACAAAGAGTCAGACACAGCTGAAGCAACTGAACATGCACGCACAATACCCACACAGATATTTTCAACATTTTTCTTACCTCATCAAGTTTCAAAAGTTTCATTGTTGTTGTTATTCATTTGCTAAGTCATGTCCTACTCTTTGTGATCCCATGGACTGCAGCATGCCAGGCTTCCCTGTCCTTCACTATCTCCAGGAGTTTTCTCAGACTCATGTCCATAAAGTCAGTGATGCCATCCAACCATCTCATCGTCTGTCATCCCCTTCTCCTCCTGCCTTCAATCTTTCCCAGCATCAGGGTCTTTTCCAATGAGTCAGCTCTTTGCATCAGGTTGTCAAAGTATTGGAGCTTCAGCATCCTTTCCATATAACTTTTAAATATATAAATATTTACATATATTATAAATAATATATATTTATATAATAAATACTACCATGAGTGTTTTGACCCAATATGGAAGAAATATATGTCAGTTGAGTCTTACTGTTTAACAAAAAAACCCCAAACTTGATGACTTGAAATAGCAGTAAGCATTTATTGTCTCCCACTTTCTGTGGTTTGGCAGAGAAGTTCTGACTCAGCGTCTCTCCTGGGGTCGCAGATGAATGTGAATCAACGTTGCCGTCACTTGAAGGCATGGCAGAGGCTGGATCTGCTTCTGGGCTCTCGCGTGGCCGACAAGTTTGCTCGGCAATCGGCAGGAGGCTTCCGCCTCTCTGTGTGGGGCCCTCTCCCTAGAATTGCTTGAATGTCCTCACAGCATGGTGACCGGGTTTCCCTCAGAGCAAGCAATCCAGGAAACCAAGACAGAAGCTGCAACACTTTCTGTGACAAAACCCTCCAGTTTCATCACTTTGGCCATATTCTTTAGGTCTCACCGACCAATGCTTATATAACTTGGGAGAGAACTACACAGAAGCGTGAATGTGGAAGGCGAGGGTAACTGAATGTCCTCTTGGAGACTGGTTGCTATAGAAGGTCAGAAGGAGAAGGTAAATGCATGATCAGGGAAAAACAGATATCGTGGGTAAGTCTTTTTCGTGCTACTATCTTCATGTATTTCACTGTTTTCTCTTTCATTTCCAAAACTCATTTTCAGTGATTTAAAAAACTCATCAAGGTAACACAAATCAAACTTTCACTTCTGTGAAGTTATTTTTTTGAAAATCTTTAATTGTATCCCAACAGTTATCAACAAATTTTATCCCTATCCCAGTTGGCATTTGTGGGGAGTTTTTTATGATGTGTTAGACTTATCATGGGAGAAGGCAATGGCAACCCACTCCAGTACTCTTGCCTGGAAAATCCCATGGATGGAGGAGCCTGGTGGGCTGCAGTCCATGGGCTAAGAGTCGGACACGGCTGAGCGACTTCACTTTCACCTTTCACTTTCATGCATTGGAGAAGGAAGTGGCAACCCACTCCAGTGTCCTTGCCTGGAGAATCCCAGGGACAGGGGAGCCTGGTGGGCTGCCGTCTATGGGGTCGCACAGAGTCAGACACGACTGAAGCGACTTAGCAGCAGCAGACTTATCATGATAAATTCTAGAATTCAGTGTTCTCATGCCCCAGCCTATTTCTCTGTTTATAGCAACAGGTGAACTTGTTCCTAAGAACTGAGTTCATCATTATGGACATAGTTACTTCAGCAGGCCCATGTCTGCGAGGCTGTGTGCAAACAGCACACATCACAAAAAATGCAAGCCTATCCCAAGAAGCTCTCCCAGTGGAACTGGTAGCAAAGGGAGCCTTAGCTTCTGAGTGACAGTCTGGTCCCAGCCTTCAATGAGCTCTTTGACTTTGGGGGTTGTTTAACCTCAACCACACTTTCTTCATTTAGATCCAGTGTCCAAAACTCTCTGTTAAGACTAGATGGCAAATATTTTAGGCATTGTGGTCTCTGTCATGACTGTTCAGCTCTACTACAGAAGCATGAAAGCAGCTATAAATCTACATAAATAAATGAGCATGGCTGTGTTTCAGTAAAACTTTATTTACAAGGACTCTCTATTAGCCAGATTTGGTCCAAGGGATATATAGTCTGCCAACCCAGAGCTAGAAAATGGGCACATGTTGAGGATGTTGTGGTTGACTATTTAGTAACCTAAGGGTTAGGGTTAGGGTTAGGGTTTAACTGTTTTAGTTTAGAAATGGACATGCCCAACTCATTTTGAATCAGTTTAGACGTGAAGAGGGGATTCCTGGAGGCTTCTGGAAAATTGAAGTCCTTGCTCTTAAGAAAATGCTGCTGCAGAAAGCTAGCCTCTCTCTCTCTTCCCCAAAGCATAAACAGGGAATCGTACAGATCTAATCACCACCAGCATCCATCCTACCAGCTTTAGGGAACATTTGACAATGCAAATGGCAGAGAGAAACTTTTCTCTAGACTTCTTTGCCTGTGAGCTTAAAAAGAAAAAGTCCAACTTCTCTTTATTAACTTTGAAATGGGTTATCTGTTATTTCAGCTAAAGGCATCCTAAGTGAAAACCCCATTCAAAGGGTAGTTATGAGATCTAAAGATTTAAATGGTGTGGCAGTGGGTGTGACCGTGGCATGCCAATCATAGAGCTCAGCCAATGAGTATTGGTAATATTAAAATAATCACACAAGTCCTCCCCCGAATCATCGCTGGATCTCAGTCACATTGTCAAAGGCCTTTGACATCTTTATTTCATTAAAAATGAAATCTTCATCTGTCTTGAATAATTTTTTTTTTTAATTGCAAGCCGTCACTTCTCCTAGCTTAAAATCCCGGACCAACATGAGAAAAAAAAAAAAAAAAAAAAAACCTGGTGGGAAAAAACCAGCAGTAACTATTAGCCTATCAAAATGATGAAGCAGTGGGTGAAGGTTCCTACAAAACTAGCTTCCTTTCTTCCTTCCTGCCTTCCTTTTCTGGGAAACAGCAATGGGGAAAGCTGAGTTTGAGGGATGTGAGACTAGAGTCAAAAACGCATCCTTCTTTGGCTTCCCTTGTGGTCCGGCGGTTAAGAATCTGCCTGCTAACGCAGGGGACGTGGGAAGACGCCGCATGCCCAGGACAACTAAGCCCGCTTGCTACAGCAACTGAAACCTACACACCTGGAGTCCAAACTCTCCAATAAGAGAAGCCGCTGTAATGAGAAGCCCACGCAACTAACGAAAGCCGGTGTGAGCCACGAAGACCGGTGCAGCCCAAGTCAAGAAACAGGTCACTCCTCTTTGACTGGCCAGCCGCCTTCTGCCCCTGAGTAAATCACTGGGTACTAGGTCTGACTAGCCCCTGAGTACTGTGTACTGTGGATACTAGGTCTGACTAGCCCTCAGAGAGGATTCCCCGGTGACTCAGACAGTAAAGAATCTGCCTCCAGTGAGGGAGACCAGGGTTTGATCTCAGGGTCAGGAAGATCCCCTGAAGAAGACAATGGCAATCCACTCCAATATTCTTGCCTGGAGAATCCCACGAGCAGAGGATCCTGGCGGGCTACGGTCCATGGGGTCACAAAGAGTCAGACTTGACCGAGCGACCAAGCACGCCTGTCGTTATTTATGAAGATCGGGAAGTACCCAGCAGCTTATAAAGTTAAAATGTCTCATTCTCCCTCTATATTCCCCTAGAGATGTTTTGCTCAAGTAGCAAGTATTTTTTTTCTATTTATTTTTTTTTATCTTTCCACAATGAACCTATTTCCATGATTATTTGAAATCTGAAACAAAGAAATTAAGCAATCCAATACAACATCTCATAAACTGTATTGCTGGCAATACAGTATACCAGAGATGGATCATAAATAGCTGTTCTAACTTATCAAGAACTTATGACGTGCTAAGTATTACAGTGGCTGGTTGACAATCATTCACTTTCAAAACTCTGAAAGGCATCACTTTTAAAAATATTAATTTATTTGGCTGTGCCATATCTTAATTGTGGCGCTGGATCTTTAGTTGCAGTATGGAGAATCTAATTCCCTGACCAGGGATGGAACCCAGGTCCCCTGCACTGGGAACTTGGAGTCTTAGCCTCTGGACCACTGGGCCAGTCCGAGGCATCCTTTTCTTCACTTCATACAGGAGCAAATTGCGGTTCACATGAGGTCAGTGTGACTTGCCTAAGGTTGTAGAACACGGGAGCGGAGGGCCTGAAATACGCGTCTGCGAGATGCGGAGGAGGTTCGGGCAGAAGTGCTCGGCTGGGAAACTATGAGAAGAATGAGTGGAGCTGATGTTTATGGGGTGCCACTGGCTGAGGACCAGCTCCAGGCTGGACAGGCCACACGGGGGTGGCAGGACTTGGGACGCTCCCATTGCATGGGAGCAAGGAAAGGGGCTGACTGCCGCCCAGAGACAGTGAGGCCGTGTCAGGGCCTGCATGTCCCAGCTGCGTGGCTTCCCTCTCACCCAGGATGCCTTGACTGGGCTCCAGCTCGTCCATCTGAGCAACGACAGAACTGGGGCTCAGCTGAAGTCTAGCTTCTCATTCTGGTCTTTCTTCCTGCAGATCTCTCTTTCCTTCCAGTTCAGTTCAGTCACTCAGTCGTGTCCGACTCTGCGACCCCATGGACTGTAGCACACCAGGCCTCCCTGACCATCACCAACTCCCAGAGTTTGCTCATACTCATGTCCATCAAGTCAGTGATGCCATCCAACAATCTCATCCTCTGTCGTCCCCTTCTCCTGCCTTCAATCTTTCCCAGCATCAGGGTCTTTTCAAATGAGTCAGCTCTTCGCATCAGGTGGCCAAAGTACTGGAGTTTCAGCTTCAGCATCAGTCCTTCCAATGAACACCCAGGACTGATCTCCTTTAGGACTGACTGGTTGGCTCTCCTTGCAGTCCAGGGGACTCTCAAGAGTCTTCTCCAACACCACGGTTCAAAAGCATCCATTCTTTGGTGCTCAGCTTTCTTTATGGTCCAGCTCTCACAACCATACATCTTGCCTTTCAGCCCAGCACAAATCCTCCTTCTCCATGATGGCATGTAGGTCCCTCCAGCCCAGTAGCCTCTCGACTTGGAGTGCCAAGGACACTCCTCTTGTTTGGCATTCACTATATACTAACCATAGCTTCCCTAGTGGCTCAGACAGTGAAGAGTCTGCCTGCAATGCAGGAGGCCCGGCTTTGATTCCTAGGTTGGGAAGATCCCCTGGAGAAAAGCATGGCAACCTGCTCCAGTCTGGAGAATTTCATGAGCAGAGGAGCCTGGTGGGCTACAGTCCATGGGGTCACACAGAGTCGGTACGACTGAAGTGACCAACACTTTCACTTCTCACTTTCATATACGAATGCATGTGGTTAGTTAACCTCCCATGTAGGGGTATTTATTTTGGTAAACTCAAAGGCAGGGGCTATCTTTTATGTGATGTCTGTGCCCACGTGTTATTTCTTGTGTCCTCCACAGGACCGAATACAACGCTGAAGTGGAGTAGGCCAGGCCACCCCAAAATGTGCCACTTTGCCAAGTGGACTGTTTTTAGCCGAAGGCTATCAAGACCCAGCAGAGTCAAGAAAACTGATTACTTTTCCCTTAACTTCCTGAAAAGAATTAGACAGGGCCAGAAAGGGAGCTATTTCTAGAGATAATGTTTTATCTGAATGACCTATCTGTGGCAGGGCCAACATCCAATTACCAAATACCTGCTCCTCTCACGGCCTGTGAACAAACCACCTTCCTACTCTTGGAAGGCCCAGACTCCATCCCACCCCTTACCTCGGGAATTTCTTATAAGCCCCAGGGGCCCGACCTGCCCTGAGCCTCACGTCTTTGGGCTCCCATGTGATTAAATTTGGTCTTCTCCTGTTAGTCTGTCGTATCAAATTAGCTGTTGGAAAGTGAAAGTCACTCAGTCGTGTCTGACTCTTTGTGACCCCATGGACCATACAGTCCATGGAATTCTCCAGGCCAGAATACTGGAGTGGACAGCCATTCCCTTCTCCAGGGGATCTTCCCAACCCAGGGATAGAACCCAGATCTCCCACATTGCAGGTGGATTCTTTACTAGCTGAGCCACCAGGGAAGCCCAATTTAGTTGTTAGACCAGTCAATATAATTATTAATTATTAGACCAATTTAAGCAAGGGAGGAAGGGAAAAGTTTTTCTTCCCCACAACACCAAGCATGTCATAACATTCCGTTAGTGGCTGTTGACGCAAAAAGTCGGACACAGCTGAGCATGCAGGCCTGCACACACACACTGGATGTTGAGTCCACCTAGCAAGAGAGACCGACTGGTGCCACGGGTCTACTTGTCTGAGCCTTACTCTCACAGGCCCTTGAAGGCACAGCGGTGTTTTCGGAATGTATTATGTGGTTTTTGGTGTCTGGTGTTTTTTTTTTTTTGGCTACACTAGGCCTTTATTGCTGCGTGCAGGCTTTCTCCAGTGGTGGAGAGCAGGGGTAACTCTCTGCGTGCAGGCTTTCTCCAGTGTTGGAGAGCAGGGGTAACTCTCTGCGTGTGTGTGGGCCTCTCACAGAGGCGGCTTCTCTCGTCGTGGAGCACAGGCTCTGGGGAACAGGCTCAGTAGCTGCAGCCTGTGGGCTTAGTTGCTCCAAGGCACGTGGGATCTTCCTGGACTGGGGATTGAACCCGTGTCCCCTGCATTGGCAGGTGGGTTCTCAACCACTGGACCACCAGGGAAGTCCCCGCGTACTGAGGTTTTGTAGTTAAGCATCTGGGCTTTCAAAAGGCATCCCGTGTCTGGAACCCTGTTCTCCTCCTACCTTCTTACTGGGCCACCCGGATGACTGACTTGACCTCCCTCCGCTTTAATTTCTGAATCTGTAAAATACAGATAGCAGTTAGAGGCTGGGACGTGCCCAGCTCTGTCTTGATGGAGAACGTCCGTGTGCTCCACACACATGCAGTGTTCAATAAATAGTATAGGCGTGGTGACGGTTTTTTAAATATCAGTGACCAAATCGTGTGCTGAATGTACGTGAAAAGGGAGACTAAGAATTAACAGAAAGAAACTCGGCTTTCAGCTCTGCTGCTCTCTAGCTGGGCGGGCACATTGACTCTCCGTACAATGGGACTCCTCACCACACTGTGCTGTGACCCTTCCTTTGGGCTGAAGATGTCACACTAGACAGTATTAACTGTGTCCTTCTGTGCATAGAATTCATTCTTCCGTGGCATTCAGCAGAGAGCCAGGAGCTGTTCACATGTCTCTATACCGGTGGTCCTCAAAGTGTGGTTCATGGACCCCTGAGGGGTCCTGAGACCTCCTCAAGGCGTCCATGAGATCAAAGCTATTTTTATAGTAATACCAAGATTCATTTTTCCTTTTTTACTTTTTCACACTCATACAGTGGTGTCTTCCCGCGTCTCCCTGAAGTGACGTCAGATCTTTCAGCTAAAGGCATACGGATTTCATTATTCCTGTGTTTTAAAAATTTCTCAGTTTTAAAATAGAATACGGTAAATGTCAGTAGATTTTTAAAAAGTGAAAGTGTTAGTCACTCAGTCATCAACTCCTTGCAACCCCATGGACTATAGCCCACCAGGCTCCCCTGTCCATAGAATTCTCCAGGCAAGAGTACTGGAGTGGGTAGCCATGCCCTCCTCCAGAGGATCTTCCTGACCAGGTGGACTCTTCACCATCTGAGCCACCAGGGAAGCCCAGCAGTGGATTTAACCTACATTCAAAAACAAACAAACCACTTTGAGGCCCTCAGTAATTTTTAAGAGTGCAAAGGAATCCTGAAGCCAAAAGGCTCAGGACCCCTAGAATAAGACGCTTCTGGTTTTTAAGTGCAGTGTGACATCACCTCACCCACCTTCACGCAGCAGTCACCTTAGTCTTCATTATCTTTGTCATAATGCCATGGGAGCAGGGGTAAGCATGCTCTTTGATTTTAAAATACATTTTTTCTGGTTCATGTAAAGAAACCCTGCCAGCACCCCTGTTTACAATTAACAGTCTTAAAATAAGCAACACCCCTCTCTGGCTCCAGGCCTACGGATGCTCTCATGGAAGGATCCGTCTTCCTCGTAGCTTAAGAAAAACGGTCAGCATTACAGGCTGCTACTCCAGAAAACGGTTCCCAGGAACCAGCTGCTCTGAGTGTGCCTTTGCTCTATGTTTGCTTTTCCACCTTGAACTTGAAGCAATTCTATTCTAGTGTCTGTGAAATGGCTCCACTGAGCAGTTCTTATCATGATTTTCTGTTTCCCAAGAGTATGCTAGAGACATTGTGGTTACAGAAGTTAGAAAAGCCTGGTAGGGTGGGCTGATTATACATAGGGGCTGTTGCTTCATGCTTTCCTGTCCCGTAGACTCGAGGCAGATGGTGTGATTGTTCACACAGCCCAGACAGCTTTGTCACCAAAGGGACAGGAAGTCTCCGAGGGAGTCACACAAGCCCCAGGGGGGGTGTCGCCCATTGACCTGGGCGTCCCGCCAGGAAATCTTTCCCTTTTGGAAAATGAGGAAGATCGCTCGCATGGGCTCTGCCAAGCCTTCCCGAACTCTAATTTGCCCAAACTGGGGACTTGCTGGCTTTAGGCTAAAGAGAGAAACTAGATGCCTTTCAAGAACGAACCACAAATGCACATTCTCTTTTAATTACACTGTCTAATCGCCTCCAAACAGGATCCTTCCTGAATGTATCCCCTCAGGAGATGACTCTTCAGGAGACAAAATACATTCTGAGTGTGTTTACAAAAGACAGCTGCTTTCTTTGGCTAGTCGTTGCCATTAATCAAAATTTATATGGAATGGCTAGTCTTTGCCAGAACAAGAATGTCATCAAGATGACCCTGAAAAGCTGAACAAGACTGGAATGGAATTCATAAACTCCACTCATATGCAGAACTCATCTGCATTATTTCAAGCATCCTTGAAAGCATGAAGTGAGTCCCTGACTTAGAGGCACACACAGTAGAATACTGGAATGGGATGCCATTCCCTCTCCAGGGGATCTTCCTGACCCAGGGATCGAACCCAGATCTCCTGCATGGCAGGCAGATTCTTTACCATCTGAGCCCCTGGGGAAGCCTGATAGTAGGTCTACAAAACCCAGAACAAATCAGTACAGTTCTGTGTGACCGCAATGCCAGGGCTACCCCCAGGCCCAGCCCATCATCCACTCTAGCTTCCTGACTGGTCTTCCTCCATCTCTGCTGCTATGCAACAGCCACTGGGATGTTTTAGATGTTGAAAATGTTCTAGAATCAAGTTTCAATGCACTTGCCAGTGAGTTTCCCTCTCAGCGATCCAAGCCCACTCCACCTGAAAGCTGTCCTCTGGTAACCCCGGCCCTCCTCCCTACCCATGGGACTGAGTCACCCACTCGACCCAGATGGGAAGAATGATTCCAAGGACTTGTCAGCCAGGCTCAGTAGCTGTCGTCTGGGGGCCCTGAGGACGTGAAGACTCAGATGTGAAGTTCCTGACCCAGGTTAGGTTCCCAGAGCAGAGATAGAATGCGCCAAGATGGGACTTCCCTGGTGGTCCACTGGCTAAGTCTTCAAGCTTCCAACGCAGCAGGCTCGGGTTCAATCCCTGGTCAGGAAACTTGATCCCACGTGACCCAGCAAGAGTCTGCAAACCACAGCTAAAGATGCCACGTGCCGCAACGGAGATAGATCAAAGATCCCGAGTGCCATCGCTAAGGCCCGGCACAGCCAAACAAACAAAAAATTCCAGGAGCTGAAGAAGCAGAGAGGAAGGCAGTGGGCATCCCTCCCAGAACACCAGGCAGGTGTGGCCTCTGGCAGCCTTGAGGCTGAAAGAGGCAGAGAGACCAGCCCTTGGTGCCCTTTGTTGATAATTAGCAGCCTGATACCCACCAACGTAAAGGCTCTGGTGGGCTGGTTTTCGCACTTGTGCCCCCAGGACGTGCCAGAGTCCCCCAGAGTAAGGACACAGGTTCTCCTGGAGGTAGGCATCCTGAAGTGGGGCTGGTGGATTGAAGGGAGAGCTGACCTTTGATCGAGGTGGGCTTAGGTGGATCCAGTTTTTAAACCCCCCAGGNTTCGCACTTGTGCCCCCAGGACGTGCCAGAGTCCCCCAGAGTAAGGACACAGGTTCTCCTGGAGGTAGGCATCCTGAAGTGGGGCTGGTGGATTGAAGGGAGAGCTGACCTTTGATCGAGGTGGGCTTAGGTGGATCCAGTTTTTAAACCCCCCAGGCAGAATGCCGGGACCCTATTACACTTTCCAGGACTGGGGCAACCCTGCCTCCAAGGCAGAAAACAGTGGAAGCATACGAGTCATTTCCCACCCAAAAGGCGGAGTCCAGCCTGCAGGTGAGAAAAAAGGGAAGTGGTGAGTCATCCATACTGAGATGCTGAGAGGGCCCAGCACCATCTCCCGGGCTGACTGCTGGAATGGGAGAGCACCGCCAGCATGGTGGAAATCCCACATAAACTAAAGGATGCCTGGCACCCAGGGCATCGGCCTACAGGCTGCAAACCCCTAAGACAATTTCTGTGCCCACAGGGCACCTGTGTAGTTGGGCAGCAATGCTAAGGTGCTCAGGCAGGTGGGCTTTCGAGAAGCTTCTCAGAGGGGTGGGGCAGCAGGGAACCAGCCGGAGTGGCCAGGGGTCCCGGCAGGGCTCTCCCCATTGAGACAGAGACCAGTGAAGACGGCCCGGTGAGGGTGGCCTTGCAGAATGGTGTGCCTCCCTGGAGGCAAACAAGAACAAGATGACCGAGGACCGTGAGCACCTCCCCACCTCAGAACAGTGTGGGAGCCTCCCCCGAACCCCAGCATCACCTGGGGAGAGAAGTTGGAGAGCACCATCAATTCACCAAGCACTTTCTGCAGAGACCAGCATGCGTGCGTGCTAAGTCACTACAGTCAAGTTCGACTCTTCAAGACCCTATGGACAGGTTCCCCTGACCAAGGGATTCTCCAGGCAAGAAGACAGGAGTGGGTAGCCATTGCCTCTTCCAGGGGATCTTCCTGACCCAGGGATCAAACCCGTATCTCCTGTGACTCCTGCATTGCAGGCAGCTTTCTTTACCGCTGAGCCACCAGGGAAGCCCAGAGACCAGAGGGAACCGGATTTCAGCAAGATGAAGTTCTCCTCCTTCAAAACGTTGTCAGCTAAGTCAAAATCCATTTTGGAGAAGTCACCACACCTTGGTCTGTGGATCCAGAAGTGCATGCCTATTATGAGGCGGCCGCGATCTCCTGCTAAAGGAGTATTGTTTCCTGGTGAATAAATCCACACTTTGGCTTCGGGCCTCCAAGATCCCGAACCTGTTCTTCCCCCTCTGGTTCCAGCTCCCCTGCCGCGCACACTAAGCTTTCGTCCCCCTGGCCCCTCTTGAGAACTCTTTCCTGATTCAGGCTCCTGTGTTCCAGTCTCTTCTGCCAGAAGCATGCTTTCCCACACCAGCAGAGGAAACTGGCGCCTTCTCAAATTCGGAGAGGCCAGCTGCAAGCAAGCCAAACGGTCGTGCTCTCCACATCTTCTCTATCTCAGCACTCTTTTCTTTTCTTTTCCCTCCGTAGCGTTTCACACTGTGTCGCCACTTATTTGTCTGTAGCTTCCCCTGCTGGGCCGTCAGCTCGGGGAGGGTGGCGATTTCGCTGCAGTGGTTTCTGTCCTCCTAGCCCAGCACCTGCCTGTAGTGGTGCTGGCGATGGTTTAGTCCCCAGGTGTGTCGTCTTGAGACCCCATGGACTGTAGCCCGCCAGGCTCCTCTGTCCGTGGGATTCTCCAGGCAAGTAGTAGACACCTGCAANTCTGTCCTCCTAGCCCAGCACCTGCCTGTAGTGGTGCTGGCGATGGTTTAGTCCCCAGGTGTGTCGTCTTGAGACCCCATGGACTGTAGCCCGCCAGGCTCCTCTGTCCGTGGGATTCTCCAGGCAAGTAGTAGACACCTGCAAGTAACTGTTGAACAAATGGACAAGCGAGCAAAGGAATTAACCAGCATCATTAAGGACTCTGGAAAGTGCACAGGAAGTTCATGGCTGGAAGTGACTAATTGTTCTCTTTGGAGAAGGCTTTGCAGAGAGTGCGCACCGTGACATCATGGGGAGAGAAAACCAATGCTGTGGTCAAGAGACAGGAGTGGGGAAGGCACACAGACCCTAGCAAGAATTTCAGAGAGGACAACAAAACTTAAACTGCAGCTTTAAAATTCTTCCATATTAGAAAAGGAAGTGGTGTCCATGATGTGGAGGAGGGAAGGGTTCAAGGATAAGCAAGATGCCAGACTGTATCAGCAACGGGAATAGGAGATGCCGGAATGCATCAATTAGATCAGGGGATGCTGGAGTTTTTCAATAGGAATAGATGATGTCAGAGTACATGGATAGGAACAGAACATACCCAGCCTTCTGCTCCATCATTGGGGAGATTCTAAAATAGAGTCATATGTCCAAATTATAACCCTATACTTTATTTTTTTTTAAGAAACCCTATACTTTATACACATTCAGTTCAGTTCAGTCTCTCAGTTGTGTCCGACTCTTTGTGACCTCATGGACTGCAGCACGCCAGGCTTCCCTGTCCATCACCAACTCCCGGAGTTTACTCAAACTCATGTCCATCGAGTCAGTGATGACACCCAACCATCTCATCCTCTGTTATCCCCTTCTCCTCCTGCCTTCAATCTTTCCCAGCATCAGGGTCTTTTCTAATGAGTCGGCTCTTCTCATTAGGTGGCCAAAGGATTGGAACTTCAACTTCAGCATTGGTCCTTCCAATGAATATTCAGGACTGAGTTCCTTTAAGATTGGTTGGATCTCCTTGCAGTCCAAGGGACCCTCAAGAGTCTCCTCCAACACCACGTTCGAAAGCATCAATTTTTCAGCGCTCGGCTTTCTTTGTAGTCCAACTCTCCCATTCATACATGACCACTGGAAAAACCATGACTTTGACTAGACAGACCTTTGTTGGCGAAGTAATGTCTCTGATTTTTAATATGCTGTCTAAGTTCATCATAACCTTTCTTCCAAGGAGCAAGCGTCTTTTAATTTCATGGCTGCAGTTACCTTCTGCAGTGATTTTGGAACCTAAGAAAATAAAGCCTCTCACTGTTTCATTTCCCCATCTATTTGTCATAAAGTGATGGGACCAGATGCCATGATCTTAGTTTTCTGAATGTTGAGTTTTAAGCCAGGTTTTTCACTCTCCTCTTTCACTTTCATCAAGAGGCTCTTTAGTTCCTCTTCGCTTTCTGCCATAAGGGTGGTGTCATCTGCATATCTGAGGTTATTGATAGTTCTCCTGGCAATCTTGATTTCAGCTTGTGCTTCATCTAGCCCAGAATTTCGCATGACGTACTCTGCATATAAGTTAAATAAGTAAGGTGACAACACACAGCCTTGATGTACTCCTTTCCCAGTATGGAACCAGTCTGTTGTTCCATGCCCATTTCTGACTGTTGCTTCTTCACCTGCATACAGATTTCTCAGGAGGCAGGTCAGGTGGTCTGGTATTCCCATCTCTTTAAGAACTCCCCACAGTTATACACATTACATATTTGCTAATGAAGACCCTGGAGAGAGCATGATAAATGATAACAAGGTATAAGAAAATGGAGTGGATTATCTTTAGCCAGAGGAATGCTGAAATAATAATGATAATGCATGTGGTCATAGTGATGATGCATGTGGTCTCCTTTTAAATAACAACCTGCTCACCTGCATACAGATTTCTCAGGAGGCAGGTCAGGTGGTCTGGTATTCCCATCTCTTTAAGAACTCCCCACAGTTATACACATTACATATTTGCTAATGAAGACCCTGGAGAGAGCATGATAAATGATAACAAGGTATAAGAAAATGGAGTGGATTATCTTTAGCCAGAGGAATGCTGAAATAATAATGATAATGCATGTGGTCATAGTGATGATGCATGTGGTCTCCTTTTAAATAACAACCTGCAGGACTTCCCTTGTGGTCCAGTGGATAAGAATCTGCCTGCTAATGCAGGGAACGTGGGTTTGATCCCTGGTTCGGGAAGATCCCACATGCTGCGGAGCAACTAAAGCCATGCGGCGCAACTGCCGAGCCTGCATTCCAGAGCCTGGGAGCCGCAACTACCGAAGCCTTCCTGCCGTAACTGCTGAAGCCCGTACGCCCCGGGGCTGGTGCTCCACAGAGAGAAGCCCGGGCGCCGAGAGTAGCCTCCACTCCTCGCAACCGGGGAAGGCCCGCTCGCAGCAGTGAACACTCAGCGCAACCAAGAATGCATAAGTGAACTAGTTATCTTAAAAAAGAAACTGCACATCTACAGAAGAGATAGGTGGAAATCAATGATTCCCCCAGAAACTATTTTCACAGGTTCACCACAAACAAAATGCCTCCTGTTTGTTGAATGAATGAATGACCGCACACGCTGCTAAGATTTGGCGTGTCCCTTTCTTTTCTTGCCTGAGGCTGCGTGCGTGTTGGGTGTGTCCAGGCCAGACGCTGAGCCATGGCTCTGCCCACAGTGTCCGGGTCATCAGCCTCACTCCAGAGAACTCCATACCGTCAGCTGCTGATGAGCCTGATGTAACACACGTGACCATGCTGGGTTGTGATAATCCTTGACTCAACGAAAGAAATGAGAGTTAAATTGCTTTGTGAGACTTCATGATTGGTAGATGTATACTTTTTGGAAAGCTTTTTTTTTTAAACATGATACATATATCAAACTCCTAAGGGCCATGTATTCCCTGATTGAAATATGCTGCTTTAAATATTAACTCATTTTAAAGACCAGGCACCTTCTTACAACACAGTTATAGAAAGACAGATAGGCTAATTTTAAAATGGACAGAGGAATGCAATAGTCACTTCTACAAGAAAGATATACAAAAGGCCAGTAAGTGCATGAAAAGATAACTCACAGCATCAGTCACTAGGGACATGCAAATCAAAACCGCAGGGTGCCACTTCACACTCGCTAGAATGGCTGAAAGCAAAAGGTGCGCAAACAAGTGTTGACAAGCACACAAGTAGCACGTGTGATGTCATGCCGCTTGTGTGAAATGCCCAAGAAAGGGAAATCTACAGGGAAAGAAGGTGAGGAGTTGCTTAGGGGTGGGAAGAGGGGTGGTGGGGGAATGGGTAGCCAGAGAGGGAGGGGTTTCTTTCTGAAGTGATGAAAATGCTGTAAAGCTGATGGTGGTGATGACTGCCCATATCTGTGAATGCATGTAGATGCCACTGAATTATACACTTTAAACAGGCAAATTGTATGGTATATGAATTATGGCTCGGTGAAAGCGTTAGTCACTCAGTCATGTCTGACCGTTTACAACCCCATGGACTGTAGCCCACCAGGCTCCTCTGTCCATGGAATTTTCCAGGCAAGAATACTAGAGTGGGTTGCCATTTCCTACTCCAGGGGATCTTCCCAACTCAGGGATCGAACCCAGCTCTCCTGCATTGCAGGCAGATTCTTTACCATCTAAGCCACTAGGGAAACCTCAATAAACCTGTCTACATCATGTTTTTTTTTTTTTTTTTAAGACCAGGCATCTGTGGAATGGAGTTGGAGATCTTTTCCAACTGGATAAAGCAAACCTTGCTTTACAAGTTCTAGCAAACCCTTGTACCGCACCAGTTGGCTCATCACCCTTTTGAGCCAAGAACACGTTCAATGCCGTGGCCCCTAAGTGACCGATTAAATACCGTGCACATAAGAAGAATTCAATAAAATGGTTGATACATAAATGAACAGGAACGTAATATCCTAATGAGTAGTTTCTATTTTTCCTGAGAAGTCTGAGTAAGAGGGATAACCGCCAGGATGAAGCCTGAGATTAGGCATTTGGCCTAACATTAAGGGTTGGACAATGCAGTAGAAAAATCAGCCACAACCTATTTTTTATAAAGTTGAAAATCAGGTCAGTCCAGACAGTGCTCGGTGAACTTTTCTCTGGCAAGAAATGAATGATTCAAACCCTCTATTTGCTGTTACAGCCTTCACGCTTTTCTTAGCTGTGGTAAACAGCATGGAACGTCAGAAACATCAAAGAATCAGCAACTAGGAGCAGAGGTAAGCCTAATCCCCACCCTGAGCCGTTAACGCGTAAGACCCAGAATATGATTCATTTCGATTCCCTATGTTTGGGGAGTGATGACATCTCTCACCTGTTTGCTCAAATAGTCTTTCTCTTCCCTCTCTACTCTTCTCCACCCTTAAGAATTGTGGGGTTTGGTATTTCAGGGGAATTTAAATTAATTTCATTTGGGGAATTTCTACAACCCTGAGACAGAGACACCTTGAATCATCTAAAAATAAGGACAAGAAATTCTAAAACAAGATGGAGGTATTTGATGCCCAAGGAAGGTCCACGATGAAAATGCCATGTTACTCGTGACACATTTTACTTAAGAGAACACGCATTACATACTAATGGAAAAGAAACCATCATCAACGCAAAGGATGAAATCTGTACTGTTGACAAGGGTACAATGTCCGTTCTAGAACTGACCCAGTTACTCCCTACTAGGCCTGTTGCAGCAGAAGGACTCACATTTTCCCCTGCTCCTCTTCTTGTTAGTTACAGAGACTCCAGTCACCACAGGCAGTGTCAGGGGGCACTCAAAGGAGCACAGATGAACCCCTGTTCTGAGTTCAAACCCTAGGCTAATGGTTCAGCTCCCACCAAACAGGAAACAGGACTCCTTTGGAAGAACACTGTGCAGGGAACGTTCTTGGTCGAGGATGGATGGATGAATCCAGAAGGAGCCTAGATCTGAAGGCTTAGAGGCCCTGCCTTCCAGAAAAGGTCTACTTCGCTTTGGGCCACAGTGGCCACCAGATCCGTGCAGCAAGAGATAAGCTGTTGGGATTTCCCTGGAGGTCCAGTTCAGTTCAGTGGCTCAGTTGTGTCCAATTCTTTGTGACCCCATGGACTGCAGCACACCAGGCCTCTCTGTCCATCACCAACTCACAGAGTTTACTCAAACTCATGTCCATTGAGTCAGTGATGCCATCCAACAATCTCATCCTCTGTCATCCCCTTCTCCTCCTGCCTTCAATCTTTCCCAGCATCAGGGTCTTTCCAAATGAGTCAGTTCTTCGCATCAGGTGGCCAAAGTATTGGAATTTCAGCTTCAGCATCAGTCCTTCCAATGAATATTCAGGACTGATCTCCTTTAGGATGGACTGGTTGGATCTCCTTGCAGTCCAAGGGACTCTCAGGAGTCTTCTCCAACACCACAGTTCAAAAGCATCAATTCTTCAGTGTTCAGCTTTCTTTGTAGTCCAACTCTCACATCCATACGTGATGACTGCAAAAACCACAGCTTGGTCCAGTGGTTAAGAATTCACCTGCCAATGTGGGGGACACAGGTTTGATCCTTGGTCTGGGAAGATCCCACATGTCTCGGAGCAACCAAGCCCACCAGCACAACTATTGAGCCTGTGCTCTAGAGGCTGGGAGCCGAAATTACTGAGCCCAGGTGCTGCAACTCCTGAAGCCCGGGCTCCCTAGACTCCATGTTCCCCAACAAGAGAAGCTATTGCCTTGGGAGAAGCCCGTTCATCGCAACTAGAGAAACACCCGCAGCAACAAAGACCCAGCACAGACAAAAAAGTAAAGAAATAAAGAGACGAGCTGGCAAAAAAAAAAAAAAAGGATTCATCATGCCAGCAGGGGGATTGACCCTGGTCATCAGGAGAATCAGCCCTTCCTCATGGGGGCGTAGAAGAACAGATTGACACACTGGTGGTCTGTGAGGGTGCCTCCCCTGCCCAGAGTGGGGAGGGGCTTGGCTAACAGACCAGTGGAAAATATGAAGAAATACCAGGACTGATCTCTTTTGTTATTTTAGTCTATTCTTTTGTAATATATGCCTTATAATGTACGTGCTGAATCTGCAAATGTTTATCATTTATGAACGAGAGGTTTTTAATGGGATGCATGCTCACTTTGTTTGTTTGTTTGATTTTTTAGAGGTACACGATTTAAAAAGTTTGCAGATCACTTCTCTAATCCAGCGAGCTTTCTACCTCGCAGACCCTCTCGTGTCCCTCCTGTGCTGGGTGGCGTCCTGATCTCCCGCGCCACCTCCCTCATCAGACCCGGCTCCCACCTAGTTTCCCATGATGTCATCAACTTCCTTCCCCATCTATCCAGAGCTCTTCATATGACGCACATACTTTAGGGTTTTGCCTTGTAATATAGAAATTTGCATAAAATGTACTTGTTTCTTCAGGTCTATTTTAGACTTCTTGAAGACAGAAGCTGTATATTTTCCCCCCCCAAACCTTGTGATGCTTGTTGAATGAATATTTCAAGTGTCATAACCTCAAAGACTGATCTTAACGGGATATTTTAAGTAATCTGTCTTTCATACAGAGTGTAGTGAGTGAAAGTCACTCAGCTGTGAACGAAGCTTTGTGACCCCATGGACTATACAGTCCATGGAATTCTCCAGGCCAGAATACTAGAGTGGGGAGCCTTTCCCTCCTCCAGGGGATCTTCTCAACCCAGGGATCGAACCCAGGTCTCCCACATTGCAGGCAGATTCTTCACCAGCTGAGCCACCAGGGAAGCCCTCACAGAGCGTAACGGGAGTTAAAAAGACACGGTGTAGGATTAAATACTCATCCTTTCAGGAGAAGTTAATGCTCTCTGCTAGTCCTTAGGTGGCTGGCCACAGAAACAAAAAGAATTCACAGAACAATATCGCCACCAGGTGGCAGAATGACATTGCTCTTCAATTCGTATTTTTCAACTGCAGTTCTCCAAAACATGCTCAGCCCACTCATTAAGCTACCTTAGAACACATCACATGTGCCCACACATCCTGTGTGCCCGGAAAAGAGTGGAGTTAAGAGTTCATTTTACTCCTGGATCAGTCTCACCCCTTTCTGCTGAGCCCTTTGCAAAGGGCCTCAAGTCACAGGTAGCCCCCTCTCCTGAGCCTCTGCTGCAGGGGATTCTGACCCTACCTGGTCTCCGTGTGGGGAAATCTAACTTGGTCATCTGGCTTCAGTACATGCGGGGTCAGGGCGCCAGGGGGCTTCTGCTGCCAACTC
The DNA here is from genome assembly GCA_006410675.1 of Oreotragus oreotragus. Taxonomy (NCBI): domain Eukaryota; kingdom Metazoa; phylum Chordata; class Mammalia; order Artiodactyla; family Bovidae; genus Oreotragus; species Oreotragus oreotragus. The sequence continues at coordinate 242,269 of SJYX01023429.1, read as the reverse complement.
TCCCTCTGCACCAGGAGCCTCCTCTTGGACTCCAGCGAACCAGGCGGAAGAGAGCATTTAGAGATGTTAACAAAGGGTGCCCACTGCACGTCCCGGTGCCCGAGTGCCTCCTGCATTCTGTCATGGGTGTCTGCACGTGCCCCTCGTCTCTGGTGCCCTGCGCCACCTAGAGTGCAGAAGCAAAAGCTTCGGGCCTTGGCTTTGAGATTTGCGAGCCTGGTAGGAGACGCTTTATGGGTGTATTCTTGGGAAGAGTGCAGCGGGGTGCTCTGCCCCGATTCCTTCTCCCCCAGACCAGAGAAAGGTTCCCAGGCAGGGCCTCTCTGGAGGGAAGAGCCTCAAGCAAGCAGAGTGTGATGGAGCGCCGGGCCCTGCCCTCTCCACCCCTGGGAACACCTGAGTCATCAGGGGGAAGATCGGAAGGGCAAAGGGCCACCTTTCCTGCAAGAGCCTGGAGGGCCCGCAGCAGGACAGACAGGGTCCGCTCGCCCCTCCAGCACAACAAAGTCAGCGTCGCTTACGCTAGGCTCGCCAAGTCCTGGGTGCTGTTCTGGTGCTGACTCATTTGACTTTCACAAACACCCTACGAGTTAAATTATTTTAATCTCTATTGTCTTCAGATGTGAAAAATGAAGTTTCTGCCTTGCTCGGAAATGGTGAGGCATTGCCTCACACCCCAGCGGTCTCCAGGCCCACGTCTCTGACTTCCATGCCAACCGCTTCCCTGGATGGGGCACGAGGAGGCAAGGGGGCCTGGCCTGCAGGGGGCTGAGGTCGAGCCCGGAGTGATTCAACCCTGAGCTGGTCCACTTGGCCCCCAAGGGCCGGTCAGGACATCTGAGCAGACCTCCAGCCCCACCACGGCCCCGAAACTTGGAAGTTAGTCTGGGGAAAGGCACCCACCAAACTGACCGATTCCCATTCATCAGTGGACTGATGGCTCAAAGCAGAAATTAAATCCAGTGTCAAAAAGCATTAGACTCACAGATGTAGAAAATAAAGATATGGTTACCACAGGGGGCGGGGGAGGCAAGACCAATTAACATATGCATATATGCACACTGCTGCTGCTGCTGCTGCTGAGTCGCTTCAGTCGTGCCAACTCTGTGTGACCCCATAGACAGCAGCCCACCAGGCTCCCCCGTCCCTGGGATTCTCCAGGCAAGATCCAGCTTCCCGCACCGCCCCCCCCCACACACACAGACTTTGATGTTGTACTCAGTTGGGGAGGCCCAGCTCTCTCACACACACACACAGACTTTGATGTTGTACTCGGTTGGGGAGGCCCAGCTCTCTCACACACACACACAGACACACAGACACACACAGACTTTGATGTTGTACTCAGTGGTTTCCTCTTGGAAATCAGTCTTATCCTGACTCAGAGGGACTGTTTTAGTGTACGAGAGATGATTTTCTTTTTTCTTGCCAGGACTGTTGTCACTCGGGATTTCTCTATTACAGAGTTTTATTTTATAGGACTCTTAGGAATCCAAGAACCTTGTACGGGATCTCTCTTAACCTTTGGGGGAGACCAGACTATTATCTCAGGTTATATTACACATACGCTAGTACTTGACTGCAATATATGGTCGACCAGAGTTAGGAATTGGGCCTTTTAAAATCAAATATATTGCTTTGCTTCATATTTTTACAATTTCATTTTTAACAAAGTTACCATAGGAAGTGGTATTTGAATGATTCTCCAATTTGTTTTGCTTACTTTGAGTGGTCTTAAGAAAGGAAAGGAATGAAAAGTAAATAAGACGATATATCAGAAAGTAAAGATTGCCTAGAACTAATTTTGGTTCACATTTGTCTGTATCTACTTTTGGTTTTATTTTTAACTAATTTTTTTTGAGGGGTGTTGTGCCGAGTCTTCATTGCTGCACAGGCTCTTCTTTAGTTGTGGAGAGTGGGAGCTACTCTCTAATGGCAGTGTGTGGCCTTTTCATTGCAGTGGCTTCTCTTGTGGAGCACAGGCTCTAGGGCATGCAGGCTTCAGTAGTTGTGGCTCCCTGGCTCTAGAGCACAGGCTCAATAGTTGTGGCACACGGGCTTAGTTGCATATGGGATCTTCCCAGATAAGGGATCAAACCTGTGTCTCCTGCATTGGCAGGTGGATTCTTTACCACTGAGCCACCAGGGAAGCCCCAGAAATAGGTTTTTAAAAAAGACTTCGTCTGCATGCGCATACTTAAGAATAAACTAACATTTAAGTTTGTTTATTTTGAAAATGCTTTCTGTGGATACTTCATGACACCAATTTTGTTTTTCCTTATACAGGGAATGCTTCTACAGAGAAGAATGGTATTTCTTTCAGTGTTCAGAATGGAGATGTGTGCCTCCATGATTTCACTGGAAAACAGCATATATTTAATGAGAAAGAAGATTCCTGCAGTGGTAAAAACCGTATCGCTCTAAGAAGGACTTCAAAGCGGGGAAGCTTACACTTTATTGAGCAAATGTGATTCCTTTTCCTAAAATCAAAGCATGTTGCTTGACAGTGTGAAAATGTCCAATCTTACCTTTTACACAATGTGAGTTGTATAAAATCAACTAATTTTATACTCAGCAACTTTGGGATGAACATAAGCTAATTGAGGGCAATGGTTGCTATTGGAAGAGGAAACCAAGACATAATACCACGGTTCTAAGACATTTGTGATTTGGTTTCTTATCCTTCATTTTAAAAGAAGATTGGTTTTAAACAACACACTAAGAATAAGACTCATTTAAAACAAAATCAAAGCAGTTCATTTGCAGCCTCTTTTAAAGAGGCTAATATATCTTTGATAACATCATAGAAAGCCACTGTTGACTTCATCCTGTTGGTGAGTTCGTTGTGCATGCCTTTGCTGTAAATAAGCTAAACTCTAGTGATCCACATGTCAAAAATCTTACTTCAGCATTTTTGGTATTTATTTTCTACTGTGTAAATTTCTTTTTTTGTAGAATCGTGGTTGTGTTGTTGCGTCTAATGTGATAATTCAGAAAATCGTTGCTGGTTCAGTGAACTCTAAACCTCCTTTTGGAGATTATATGGGATGTGAAATACAGGACCTTCACTGAAATCAAGAAATAATGACGCCAGCCAGACTGGAAAAATGTAAGCAGACAGTGCCACAATTAGCTCATACAGTGCCTTGGAGTGAGTTAGAAAAAGGTGCTCCCACTGGGCAGACACAGTGTCATGGGCTCATGATTTGGCAGAGTGGAGGCCATATTTTAGCCTCATTCACTCTCTTGGGTACACCATTGTTCAGGGTACCAGCTGTACAACCGTACGTAGCATCCAATACCGACACCCATCTCCTGACCTCATTCCTAATCATCAGATTATGGAAGCTGCACCAGGATGTTTAGCTTAACACCTTGGTGACACAGAGGGATGGAAGTGTAATCTGGACCATATGACAGGAAGATTGTGAATGTGGAGGAGATACATACACTGCCACTTCTCAAATCCCCAGAGCCTTTCAGAAAAGGGGAGTAGAGTAGGATTACTTTTTAAAAGAGATGTACATCAAAAGAATCACATTGCTGTTCTTTAAAAGGCAACTGCATGGTACTTTGTTGATTGTTATGCCTGGTACACTCTGGCCCAGCCAGAGCTATAATTATTTTTTAAAATACTCGTCTTGATGAATGTATAGTAACAAGGGGGAGCAGCTATTGGGAACAGTGAATTATCCTGCAATGCTATTGTTTCCGTATGTATCAAACCCTTATTGCTCCTAGTCATAGCGAGTCTGTCTTGCTTCCTACCTACAACTGCGTGAGCAGTGCTTTGTGTCCTTATTAGGAACATTTTGAAACCCTTTAGTTAGGTCTTTCACTAAGGTTCCCTTTCATATATATTTCAAGTGAATGCTGTATCCCAGACTAACTGTAGTCATAATGTAATACACTTCTGTGAGTGCTGATTAGTCTTTGTGCCATTTCTTTTCCAATTTATTTAATTGTCTTGTATTTATATGTTAAAATCGACAAAAATGTTAAAAATCGCCAAAATAAATTTGCAGTTAAGTCCTTTAAGTTTGAGAATTTTCACAAAAGGAAAACATTTGCGATCTCTTTCCCTGGCGGTGGAGCATGATAAAACAGTAGGACCAGCCTGATAAAGACCACGTGACAGTAGCAGCCTTTGGCAGGCAGCAGGCATGCTGTGAACGTAAAGTCAGACCAACGATTATCCTGTCTCCTGAGATTGCTTTCTGAGGTCTCTTTTTCATTTTCCTCTTACTCTTTCAAGATTATGTCTTTTACACATGTTGCCATTGGCCACACAAGCCCCAGATTTGGATCCCCTCCAAGTGTCTGCTTCCTCAGCATCAAACAGTAGGATTTCAAGAAGGTGAGGATTGGATTGGGGGTTTCTGGGGAGCTGATTGGCATGTAGGAGCCACAAATGGGGAAAGCTGGCTTCAACTGCAAAAGAGGTTTCTGAATGATCTCTCCTTCCTCGGTGCCCAGTTGCTCCAAAGATGCTGAGTACTAATTTGATAAGAAAGGTGATGAGATGCTCTAAGTTTGGGGGATGAGATATCAGAAACCAGATCTCTCAAGGCAGATAAAACAAAGTGTACACAAAAGGACACATGATGTCTGACATCTTATAGGTCCTGCCCCCTGCCATTTTTCCCATTGTGTTTTGTGTCTGGGCAACAGTCATTAAGTCAGGTTCTCTTATCTGTATTTTCACTTCAGACAGATAAGGGGCAGGACAGAGAAAATGTTCCTGAGAAGCATCCTTCTTTGGGTTTAAAATTGGTCCCACAATCTGAGACTCTACTGAAGGAAACAAAGTTGATGGCAATAGGAGGAGGCAAGGATGAACGTAAAGTCAGACCAACGATTATCCTGTCTCCTGAGATTGCTTTCTGAGGTCTCTTTTTCATTTTCCTCTTACTCTTTCAAGATTATGTCTTTTACACATGTTGCCATTGGCCACACAAGCCCCAGATTTGGATCCCCTCCAAGTGTCTGCTTCCTCAGCATCAAACAGTAGGATTTCAAGAAGGTGAGGATTGGATTGGGGGTTTCTGGGGAGCTGATTGGCATGTAGGAGCCACAAATGGGGAAAGCTGGCTTCAACTGCAAAAGAGGTTTCTGAATGATCTCTCCTTCCTCGGTGCCCAGTTGCTCCAAAGATGCTGAGTACTAATTTGATAAGAAAGGTGATGAGATGCTCTAAGTTTGGGGGATGAGATATCAGAAACCAGATCTCTCAAGGCAGATAAAACAAAGTGTACACAAAAGGACACATGATGTCTGACATCTTATAGGTCCTGCCCCCTGCCATTTTTCCCATTGTGTTTTGTGTCTGGGCAACAGTCATTAAGTCAGGTTCTCTTATCTGTATTTTCACTTCAGACAGATAAGGGGCAGGACAGAGAAAATGTTCCTGAGAAGCATCCTTCTTTGGGTTTAAAATTGGTCCCACAATCTGAGACTCTACTGAAGGAAACAAAGTTGATGGCAATAGGAGGAGGCAAGGAGTATCACAGCAGTGACCAGTATTTGAAGGAGCATTTTCTCCAAACATTTGAGAAGGTTTTTTTTTTTTTTTCCTTTTTCCCAAAACATATTGCAATCATTAATCCCACAAAGTAACTCTGTTAACTTCAATGAGCAGGATTGTGATTGTTCTCAATAAAAATGGTGAAGTGGCTTCATTGGGGATACTGGGTTGTGTCTAACGAGGTTACCTGGGAGGCAGGTTAGTTTGTTGAAGGTCATTTCCACAAAGAGCTAATTTTTTGAACAAGCAATTTATCAAATGGACTAGCATGTTGTCATTTTGCCTCCATAAGAGCATTTGAAGGGCTATTCAGTTTGTTTCTGCATTAGCTCCTCGCTGCTGCAGTTGGAGTTTGAAGGACAGATGGGAGAAAGACTGAGTGGATATAAGAAGATTATCTTGAATGGGAAGAATTCTTAGCAGTGTGTGTGTATATATATATGTATCTCACCTCAGTCTCTAGGTACAGCAGCAAAAAGTTGGGGCAGACAAACATTGAATACTTTATTTCCAGAGTATATTCTTTTAAGTATATTTATAAATATATATCCCACTGTGAAGAAATCTCATACTCCCTGGTATTTCTCTCTTTACCTCTCAAAGTAGCTACAGGAAGCTAGAGTAGAGACACATTCAGCATTCTTTTAAATATTATGATAAAAAACAAAATGATCTCCAGCCAACTAAAATTAAACTGTCATAGAAATAACTAAATTTGGCAAATTGGCTATTTTCAGCAAATTAATTCAGAATGGACCTTCTCCTCAGTGTCTAAGATGGAGTGCTTTTCTTTACAGTCAAAGACCTAAACCCTCCAGGAGAAACATTTGTTGGTTTCTGCCTTGGACACTGACTTGTGGCTTTCTGGAAACTTCCTTGGCAGCAGCCCCCTGTGGTAGGACAATAGGCAGACCCTCTGGTTGGGGCTAGAGAAATTATACATGGTGCTACCCCAGGGTCCAGTTGGGTTTTCATCTTTGTAAAGACCATGAATCAGCTTCAGAAAGAACAACATACCCCATTACATTCCATATCTGATTCTTAGCGAACATTTGAGAAATGACTTGGAAACAAGTTTCTAGTGGGACTCAACCAGAGAAAGCCTTCGTGAATAGAAGGACCAACATATGGAGGTTTCATATCTCAGGAACATAGAATACTAAGATATGAGTCTAGTTTTTATATAGCACAGCTTCTAGTCCAAAAAGAATCACTGAAATTTGCTTGGAAATTTAAAAGCTTAAGAGTAGTTGCCTTCCTTCTTTTTGGTTTTATCCCTGAATTTCAAGCTTATTGAAAAATACAGCTTATATGATAATATACATTAAAGCATGCTGCTGCTGCTGCGTGTGTGCTCAGTCATGTCCAACTCTTTGTGACCCCATGGACTGTAGCCCACCAGGCTCTTTTTTTGCATGGAATTTCCCAGGCAAGAATACTGGAGTAGGTTGCCATTTCCATCCCTGGAGATCAAACCCGCATTTCCTGCATTGCAGGTGGATTCTTTACCACTGAGCCACTAGGAAAGCCACATTAAAGCATAGACCAAAGCCTAAGAATGCAGGCTGGCTATACACCGAAAGAGCTGTATGTTTGTAGCAGATTTTACAAAGAATGAGATCAAGAAACTGAAAATGTTTTTGTACTGGATGGAAATGTACAGGTAATATATAAAGGTCATCAGTTATATTCCCCTGTGGCGGCAAAATGGACTCTTGAAGAAAAACTCAATGTGAACAAAGGCAGTAATGATTCCAACTTTTAGATACAGTATACATAAGAGTTTTGTTAAGGGGACATACATGCCAAAAGATTTCATGGTGATAATTTAATGTCTAGTTTTATTTACCCCTTGTTGACCATAGCAAATTCTTCATGGAGGCACATCACATGGATTGCTGCATTATTAAAGAGCCAATAGTAAGAAAACATTCAAAAAACTAAGATAAAAAAAAAAAAAAAAAAACTAAGATCATGGCATCCGGTCCCATCACTTCATGGCAAATAGATGGGGAAACAATGGAAACAGTGACACACTTTATTTTCTTGGACTCCAGAATCACTGCAGATGGTGACTGAAGCCATGAAATTAAAAGATGCTTGCTCCTTGGATGGAAAGCAATGACAAACCTAGATAGCATATTAAAAAGCAGAGACACACTTTGCTGACAAAGGTCCATCTAGTCAAGGCTATGGTTTTTCCAGTAGTCATGTATGGATGTGAGAGTTGGACCATAAAGAAGGCTGAGTGCTGAAGAATTGACACTTTTGAAATGTGGTGTTGGAGAAGACCCTTGAGAATCCCTTGGAGAGCAAGGAGATTAAACCAGTCAATCCTAAAGGAAATCAGTCCTGAATATTCATTGGAAGGACTGATGCTGAAGCTGAAGCTCTAATACTTTGGCCACCTGATGTGAAGAGCTGACTCATTTGAAAAGACCCTGATGCTGGGAAAGACTGAAGGCAGGAGGAGAAGGGGTTGACAGAAGTTGAGATAGTTGGATGGCATTACCAACTCAATGGACATGAGTTTGAGCAAGCTCTGGGAGATGGTGAAGGACAGGGAGGCCTGGCATGCTGCAGTCCATGGGGTCACAAAAAGTTGGACATGACTTAGTGACTGAATAACAAGTAAGAAAAAAGTGAGCTACTTGCTTTGGTGCTTTAGCTGAGTGAGGCAAGTTTCAGTTCAATTTAGTTGCTCAGTCATTTCAGTTCAGTTGCTCAGGCACAGTTTGTTACGGAATTTCGAAAATGAACTTGGTTAAGGATGATACATAGGGGACCCAGCTGAACATGACTGATTTTCTTTCATTCACTCATTCATTCAATTCTAATTGAGCTATAACTACATGCTCAACACTGTACCAGGCACAGTGGGAGATACCAAAGACTGTTTCAATGAGTAACTTACCATCCAGTTAGAAAAACATGCCTCGCATGGAAACAATACAAGGCAATACATTGTTGTCAAATGATTAAACTAGCTAGGATTTATGAAGTACTTTTCTATGAGCCAATATGGTGCTAAGTGCTTTATATTCATCCTCTTGTTCAAAGCCATCCTAGGAGGTAGGTGCTATCATTCCCATTTAAAGATGAGAACATTGAATTTCAAAGAGGTAAAATATGCCAAAGTTCACACCACTTGTAAATGGCAGAACTGAAATTTGAACTCAATTTGAACAGATTCCAAGACCTAAACTCTTGCTAAAGAAACATGGGAATTAAAAGTATGGGGATGACTAATAAGAGAGAACTGAGCTGGCCCTTAAAGAAAAGAGGCTTCAGAAAGGCGAGGAGGAGGTCTACTGGGTCGGTTCAGTTCGGTCGCTCAGTCGTGTCCGACTCTCTATGACCCCATGGACTGCAGCACGCCAGGCCTTGTTGTCCACCAAGCATACAGTAAATGCATGGAGAGTAGCAAAGGAATTTAGGAAAGGCTATTAGCTGAACTGTTAGATTATGGGACCAGATTTTGGTAGAAAATGAATAGTGGGCCGAAGATGGTAAAAACAGTGGGTAATTATCAGCCACGAAAAACGAATGCCAAGTTTCAAGTTGTAGGCCTGAGGTGGACCACAGTTCAGGCCAGGTGAGCTTCTTACAGGTGCCTAGTGTTGAGGCTGCAGGCGCGATGAGCAGCTGGGGTACCCTACCCTGCCCCATCTGTCCCTCCCCTCTCCCCTCTGGGTCCCACTAGTCTGCTTCCGCTCGTGGGCAGAGACGCGCCAGGGCAGAGCTGTTCTGGCCTGCGGAGGGGTGCCCAGGCAGCAGCGGTGGGCGGGCCTATTTCTCCCCACCAGGAGCCTTCACTATGGCCGCTTGAGAAGCCTCGTCGCCCGCCCGCAGCCAGTTCTATCTTCCCAACGCTCAGCTTGCTGCTCTGCAGCGCGGGCGGATCTGGAGGCGGTGTTAGAGGGCGGGGCCACGGATGCGATTGTGAGCTCATCTCAGGGCAGGGCGGGCCACCGTCCAAGCGTTTTAGAGGTGTTCTGCGCCTCCGGCCCGGCTCCGCGGGTTGCGCTCCGCGCGGGGGCGTAGCGGGAGGCGGGCCTGGGGCGGGTCCAGGGGGCGGGTCCGGGACCTCCAGATGCCCGCGACGGAAGGGCCTGTTTCAACAGCCCCGGCTGCTGGCGTTGAGGTAAGGGGCTCAGAGAGGCAAACTGGTTCCCGCCCGGAGCCAAGTTCCCCGCTACTCTGGCGGGCCACTTCGTTTTCCTTCCCCCGCGGGCCGGGACTCGGGGGGTTCGGTTCCGCGGCGGGGGCGCGGCCAGGGGCGGGACTGTTGAGTGGGCTGCGGCGGGCGGGAAAGATAGAGTTCGTGGCCGACCTCGAGGCCGCCTCGCGACCGCCTGCAGACCGTTCCTGCCCCACGCCCGGAACCCAGTTCCCTACTTCTTCCGCGGGGTTGCTAGGGACCCGCGAGCGTCGGGAGCGCTCGGGCCTGGTCGAGGCGGGGTCGCTGTAGTGCCAGCCCGTATCTCCGCCTTCGCGCCTCTCTACTGTAAGAAAACTAGCTGGCTAGCTTTCCAGTCATACTTTGGTTCTGTCGTTTTTAAAGTCCCTACCTCTTACCACCGGGCTCCATCCCGAGAACTGACCGAGGCTGTGACTGGGAACCAGGCCCGCTCGGCGGCCGCAGCCCGGGCGACCCGCCTCCTTGCAACGGGTCGGACGCAACGCGGAGATGAGGAGCAGGAGCAATTCCGGGGTCCGTTTAGACGGATACGCGCGGCTGGTGCAGCAAACAATCCTCTGTTACCAGGTAAGGAGGGACCACACCGAACTGCCCTCTCGAGGCACTTATTCTCCTACGCAGTCCCCTCTCGTGTCCTTAGACTTTGCAGTTATGAGGGTTTGTCCTCTTTTTTTCTTTAAATCCAGTTTTGCTAGCCAGTGGTTACTCCTCACCCCCATTCCCACCTCGTCCACTTGCCGAGTCAGGGGACCGAAGGGCTTTCGGACTACACTTAACGGGATTCTTTGACTAATGTTTGGGATCGAAGATAGGATCCCTTTCGATGCCCTGGGTACAAAATACGTCTTTTTGCATGGACTCAGATTCTTTCGGATGGAAAGAGGTGTGTGTAGATTGGACAGCACACTGAATGAGGATAGTGAGCCCTGGACTGTGACGACAGTAGACGGGAGGAGAGAAAATCTGGGGTGTGTATCCCACTCCCGGTTGTGTGGCGATGGCTGCTATGCCGCCCTTGAATTATCTTGTTAGAGACCCACCTGAGAGGGACTTAGGGCTTACTCTGTTGCCCTCATTTTACTGATGAGAAATCTGTGGGCCAAAAAGTTTACAGCAGGTAGCAGGGTAGCAGGGTTAGACCCAAACGCAGGTGTTCACTCAAGCTGGAGGAGATCTGTGAAGCTTCTCATGTGGTCTGACGTCTGAACATCTCCTGTTTTGTATTACTCAGCTGAAGTTATGGCCCAACATGTAAGACCCCTGGACTATTTTTATTCTTCCTGAAGACAGCAGCTGTGTTGCTTGCCTTCAATCAACAGCAACTATTTATAGGACCTCCATGTCAGAGAAGGAAGTGGCATTCCATGATAGAGGCCTGGTCCACTCCCAAGGCACTGACCCTTTTCCCTATAGCCCATTTCACAGGCTTGTTTCTTCATTCAGGAAATATTTGTTGTGTACCTATTATGTGCAAGGCACACTGGTGCTGGGCCTACAAAGAAGAGTAGATACTTGTAGTGCAGTGAGATTCATGTGTAGGGGATAGGTCCACAGTCCCTTGTTTGAAACTCGACATCAGATGCAGTTTGCAAGTGAGAAATGTTTAGATTTGGGGTGGTAAACATATATTGAATATTCCCTCGTAACTGCAATGAAATCTAGGCAGCACCCTTAATCAAACACATTATTGTTGTCCACATCAGAATATGGAGATTATCACTGAGTAGGAAAAGTAAATATGGAAAGCAGTTTCACACCAATTCAGGTCAACGTTTTGCTATCAAATGAGCTTGCTGAAAACTTATGAAAACACTTCAAGTTTTTAGAGCATATTGGCTTTTGAAATTGCACATGAAGGACTGTGATTCTTATTTTGGGAACCTTGCCCCATTTGAGGTGAGCTTCCCTGGTGGCTCAGACGGTAAACTGTCTGCCTGCAATGCAGGAGACCCAGGTTTGATCCCTAGGTCAGGAAGATCCCCTGGAGAAGGAAATGGCAACCCACTCCAGTATCTGGTGGGCTGCCGTCTATGGGGTCACACAGAGTCGGACACGACTGAAGAGACTTAGCAGCAGCAGCAGTGTATATACATATACACACACACATATATATATGGGCTTCCCTGGTAGCTCAGACAGAAAGGGATCTGTCTGCAATGCAGGAGACCCAGGTTTAATCCCTGGGTTGGGACGATACCCTGGAGAAGGGAATATGTGAGTATGTACACACACACACACGTATACATATATATGTGTGTGTAACTGAACCACTTTGCTGTAACCTAAAGCTAATACGCATTGTAAATGAACTATCTGTTTGTTCTTCAGTGACTAAGTTGTGTCTGACTCTTTGCCACTGCATGGACAGGAGCACTCCAGGGTCCTCTGTCCTCTACTGTATATCCCAGAGTTTGCTCAAACTCATGTCCATTGAGTCAGTGGTACTATCTAACCATCTCATCCTCTGTCGTCCCCTTCTCCTCCTGCCTTCAATCTTTCCCAGCATCAGGGTCNTGACTAAGTTGTGTCTGACTCTTTGCCACTGCATGGACAGGAGCACTCCAGGGTCCTCTGTCCTCTACTGTATATCCCAGAGTTTGCTCAAACTCATGTCCATTGAGTCAGTGGTACTATCTAACCATCTCATCCTCTGTCGTCCCCTTCTCCTCCTGCCTTCAATCTTTCCCAGCATCAGGGTCTTTTCCAACAAGTTGGCTCTTTGCATCAGGTGGCCAAAGTATTGGAGCTTCAGCAACAGTCCTTCCAAAGAATATTTCAAGGTTGATTCCCCTTAGGTTTGACTTGTTTGATCTCCTCAAATTAAAAAAAAAAAAAAAAAAAGATAAAAGAAAAAAATTCAGTATCAGAAAAGTAAGAAAAAAACCGAATTTCTGGCGTGTCTGACTTGGTAGACTGAGGCTCAAGTCCAGCAGAGTGAGGAAAGGGAAGGGAGGAGTAAAAGCCCACACTGAACACCGCTCAGGCCCAGGCACTCTTTCTCGTCAGTACACCCATCCCCTCACAAATACGTCCAACCCTCCCTTGAGGGGTTCATAATCTCCCCCATGTTGACTGAGCCAGGGCCCAAGAGGGCAAGGCTGAGACCAGTGCGAGGTGGAGCCAGGACTCAAGTTCTGGCCTGTCCCATGGAAAATCGCAAGGCATTTGTATTAACACCACGCAAGGAAGCCCTACTATTGGAGGTCAGTCCGGCCGAGGCAGCTGTCTTGCAGGTGAAGGTTGAAGAACCAGCCAGCTCTTCTCCAGCCCCTCACCCCATCACTCGGACTGAACTCGACGCAGAAAACTCTAGGCTCATTTGGGACAAGTGACTCCTGGCTTGCAACTTTCGGCCCTGGCTTATCTCTGATTCTAACAAAGGGAGCTCTGCTGAAAAGCTCTTGGCAGTTGTTCAATAGAAGAATTTTGAAAACTTCAATAGTTTTATTGAGGTATCATTGGCATGCAATAAAGTGTACATCGACAGATAATAAACTCTCCATTCAAGGCAGACAGCTTGGTAAGTCCTGACAGACATACACACTTGTGAAACAATCACCACAGTAAGAAAGGTGAAAAGATGCACCCGTCCTGGAGTGTCTCCTTCATCAGCCTTTCTCTCTGTCCCTCCCTGCTTCCCTCCAGCAACCACGGATCTGCTTTCAGGCACTGTGGACTATTTTGCATTTTCTAGACTTTACCATAAATGGATTCTTACAATATGGACTCCATTTGTCTGGATACCTTTATTCAAAATAATAATTTTGGGACTCAGCCATGTTGTTCCATGGATCAATGGTTCATTCCGTTTCCTGGCTGTGTAATATTCTATTGTTGGGGCATCCCAGGTGGCTCAGATGGTAAAGAATCTGCCTACAGTGTGGGAGGCCTGGGTTTGACCCCTGGGTCGGGAAGATCCTCTGGGGAAGGAAATGACAATCCATCCCAATGTTCTTGCCTGGAGAATTCCATGGGCAAAGCATCCTGGTGGGCTACGGTCCATGGGGTCACCGAGAGTCAGACACAACTGAACAGCTAACACACAGACACAATATTCTGCTGAGCCGCTAGTTGCTTGTCCACTCAGCTGGGCTCTCTTTTCTGCTCCACCGAACTATGCACTTGTCTATCAATGCCATGTTGTTTCTATTACAGCACCAGAATTTAAGAAGCTTAAATAAACCTGATGTCCACTCCACCCAGCAGAGTCCTTCTTTCTTCCCTGAACAAGAAAAGTCTGCTTTCTCCTCCCAGAGGGCAGCAGGGTCTTAGAACAGCCGCTGTGCAGGTTGCAGTAGAGAATATTCTGTTGCTGCTGTGAAGAATATCAGCGATGGGAAATCGCAGAAAATTGCCCCGTCATTTGCTCTTTGCCACCTAAACCAACAGGCTTCCCAGGTGGTGCTAGTGGTAAAGAACACGTCTGCCAATGTGGGAGACACACGTTCGATTCTCTGGTCGGGAAGATCCCCTGGAGGTGGAAACGGCAACCCGCTCCAGTATTCTTACCTGGAAAATTCCATGGACAGGGTAGTCTGGTGGGCTACGTACAGTCCATGGGGCCGCAAAGAGCCGGGCGACTGAGTGACTGATCACACTCTAAACCAGCACCTGAACCAAACTGAGAGCAAACCCAGTAGCCTCGTACAGCCCCTCCTGGAACGAGCACCCGGCACACAGCTGGACGCTTGCTATCCGTTTCTAGAAAGATGGGCAGATGGTAGGGAGACTGAAATTAGCCATTAAAATACAATTTGAGAATGTTACTCTATTGCCCAACACCACTCCAATCCTCTGCTTTGAAAACTGTGAGCCAGTTACACACTAAAAAGGAAATGGAAAAAGAGGTCCTGCCTCATGCCCCCACATCCCGGGGGCACAGCGCTGATGATCTGTGTCAGCCTGGTGACTAGACACCAGAAAGCTTTGCGCAGAAAGGGAGGCAAGCGCCTGGGAAATCCCTCAGTGCCATCTTCACAAACTGTAAATAAAAATCTGTTCTAAAATTAAAACATTACTTTTTAAAAAATCAGCATAGCCATGTGAAAAAGAAGCTAGAGAAAAAGAAGATTTACTCAACTTGCTGAAAAATAACACTGCAGTTCCAAAAAGTAACCACCTTCTTCATTTGCATCTTCATTAAGCTTCCGTCCTCCAGAGGCGCCTCTCGGATGGGCTGTTTACTTCTCCAAGCTGCGAGATGGTCCTGAGACATGCCAGGAAGCAGAAGCGAGTGTGTTTTTGTTTCTCCCCCGACCCTTCTGGGTGAAAACACCCTTTGATCTGGTTTTCCTTCTCCCCAGCACTGATTATGTTTTTTTCCTGGTTTAATCAGAGATAAGTAGAACAGATTTTGCAAGTCTCCTCAAAGGAGAGTCTGGAGATGTTCGGTGATTACGGAAGGTATGAAAGCATACGTTTAGAGATGAGAACTTCAGGCTGTCACAGCGTCTCACCACAGTTCTTGTGCAAGAACGATAGAAGACATCTACGAGCTGGGAAGCAGGGTTGACAAGGATGATACTAAAGAGCATCCCCCTAGTGGGATAATCCCAGAAATGGATAAAGATAAAAGCATCGGGTCTATCACCCCCTAACACCAACTCATCTCCTCATTACATCTTTGCCAGGAGGAAGTCTATCCAGTAAACACAAATGTCGAAACGAAAACAGTCCCTGGAGTCTGACCCTGACAATACCCACTTGGAGTGGAATTCCGTGAAAGACAGGTCTACCTTGGACCTCAACACCTTGAAGAGCTGTTACTAAAAAATAAAAATCACAAGGAGGCCTTCACCTTCATACTAACCACTGCACAGTATACACAAGGGCAGCGTCAATCTGAGACTGTGAGGTCCTTACCTCCCAGAACAAGGAAGGTGTTAGAGACTCATCTTCCCCCATCTAATAGAGAATGTGTGAACCACCCTCGGTGACCCCCAAGGACACAGGACTCCTGGGGTCCACACCTGTGTGTGATTCCCCTCCTGCTGAGTGTGGGCAGGACTTGCGACTTGCTTGTAACCAAGAGAATGGGGCAGAGATGATGGGATGTCACTCCTTGGCCAGCTCACCACATATGGATGAGATTCGTCTTGTCACAGACGTGCTAGGTGCTGCCTCGCTGGCCTTGAAGAAGCCAGCGGGAAGTCAACAGCCACGGCAGAGCGGCCCACAAGGCGGGGAACTCTGGCGTTTCTACTTGCAGAGAGCAGCCTCCAGCAAGAAGCTGAAGGCTTAGCCTTGCGACAGGAAGTGAGTGAATTTTGTCAACAACCCGAGGGAGCAAGGGAAACAGCCTTACTCAGCCCTGACCAACATCTTGACCACAGCCTGGTGAGGTGCTGTAGCCAAGGATCCAGCTAAGTCCTGCCCAGATTCCTCACCCGCAGACACTCTGCAGTGCCGAGTAAGTGCTATTTTAAGCTGCTAAGGTTGTGGGAATTTGTTATGCAGCAGTGGCTAACTGATAAAGGGAATGAGATATATTTTTGTGTGGTAGCCACTTGAACTTTACAGACATTTTGTTCCTAGGATGTCCCCTTCATACTACGAGAAGCATCCTTTCCCACTTTGCCTGCCACAGAGGGGACCCCCAAATCAGATGGCTCCTAGTGGAGCCCCATCCGAAAGACATAGCAGCGGAACAGGGGTGGTTCTCCAAAGGAAACCCACGGTCGCATGACCAGAAGGGAAAGGAGACAGAAAGTGAGCATCCCCAAAAGAATCATTGCCCCCCCCGCACCCCCGAGAGTCCAATCCACATAATCTGACAGAGGAAGAAATGGGCCCCGAGATGTCCCTGGCGTCCAGAGTCTGTGCCCCACGGTAGGGTCAGAAGCAAAACCACGTCTCCTCAGACCCATCCAGGACGCTTATCGCTAGAGCACTTTGCATGACTCATGTTTCTGGATGATCTTATTTTTCTGCTTTTCTAACCTATTTAGGCATATTTATTCAGTGAGAAAGCACTAGAAATCAAAGTCAAATAATTCGTGGAGATAAACAAAAGTTTTAAAAAAAATCCAGTGGAATCAGACTTGTTATTTGGAAGAGAAATGCCTGTTTGGCTGCCCTTTCAAAACATTTCCAACTGGTTTCTGCATACTTGGGACTTTGGATTCCTCCCACAATCAAGAACAGCAGAATGGCGAGCATGGACCCTAGAGTCCCTTGGACTGCAAGGAGATCCAACCAGTCCATCCTAAAGGAGATCAGTCCTGGGTATTCATTGGAAGGACTGATGTTGAAGCTAAAACTCCAGTACTTTGGCCACCTGATGCAAAGAGCTGACTCATTGGAAAAGACCCTGATGGTGGGAAAGATTGAGGGCAGGAGGAGAAGGGGACGACAGAGGATGAGATGGTTGGATGGCATCACTGACTCAATGGATATGGGTTTGAGTGGATTCCAGAAATTGTTTCTGGACAGGGAGGCCTGGTGTGCTGCGGTTCATGGGGTTGCAAAGAGTCGGACATGCCTGAGCGACTGAACTGAACTGAAAATAAATGAATCAGGAAATAATGAATCCTCATATCTGATTTCCAAAATTCTAGTTGTTTGAGAATGGGTCCATCTTGATAGCTTAAATTATTCAGGCAGACTATTGTTTTCTCTTTGATTTAAAATTTCTATTTAGAGTATCAGTATTGTATTTTAGTCTCATTCTGGGGTTCTAGTCTATTTAGGCTCAAAAATAGCATAAGCAGATTCTCCTGGCATATCATTTACTCCTTAAGGAGATTTTGTTATTTATTGTCAATACTGTTCTGGGTCTGAGAGATGATTTCATATTGGGGTGTAATATCTGAACAGGCAAATAGGACCAGCTTTATAGTTTGTTTTGTCTTTATTATCATCGTTGTTACATAGCTGGAAACGATTTAAGAGGCTACCTAATCTAGTCTTCTACCTTTTCAAAAAGGAGAAGGCCTCTGGCAACACTGACTGCTTCCTTCTCCTTGGCTTCTGTCTTTTTCCACTAAACTCCACAGAAGACATATACTATGGTGCTACATTTAGTCTGTGGCCCCTACGCAGATCTAGTCCAGTCCAGCTCATCCACAGTCAGGTGGACCTCAGCTTCAGTTTTCTCACCAAGTCCAGAGTCATTACGTGGGTGATGAGCAGATTTGTGTTTCTGCTTTTTCGTGAGCCAAAGGGTAAAAGTAAAAAAGGTTTCCTTATTTTGGGTAACACTGGACACTTGTATGGTACTTGCAGCTAAAATAATGAGTAAACATTTGCTAAGGAAATTGACTATTGCTTGTCACGTAGTAAATGGTGTAAACATGTTTGAAAATACAATAGAAAGTGTAATTTATAGTTAAAAATCATTGTCTATGATTCCATACTGCCCAGCTCAGACGAGCTTTACATTTGGTGGCTCCCTAGGCTCTTAGTGACCCGGGTCTGAGGCTCATCTCAGGCTCTCCTTCATCCTTGTTATCAGGTTTTTGTCTTTGCTCAGTTACCTCTTATTAACTGTAACCTTCTGCAGATGGGAAACATCCGCACAGTGGAGCCCATTCAGATTTCATTGCAGTTTCTTGTATAGCGTTGTGCAGGGAACCCGAATCATGGACTGGGGTGAATTGATTCTTTTAAAAAGTAAATAAGAGATTCTTTTACATAATACTGCTTTGTTTTCTAGATTGGAGCTGCCAAAAACTGAACTTCATTTTTTCCAGCCTTTGTGTTTATTGAAAAGAGATGTAGGTCTTAAGGGCAGTGGTATGTTGGTAAATGTTAAACAACTAGCTCTCTCTTGGAAAAAAAAAGCCTTGATTTGGTGTGTTTGCCAATTTTGATGGTGTAGATATTCCCACCACGAATTTCAAGCTACCGATGTGACCTCACTGAAGTGGAGCTGGGAAGAGATATGTACGTTCAGCTCTCTTGAGCTGGGAGCAGATTCCTGCTTACCACTGTAAATACAGGAATGAGGGGATGTGCCTTAGGTCCAGCCATGGAAGGTCTGTGGCGATGCTGAGTGTGGCCCTTCATAGTGTTATTTGTCCACCTGCTGTATGTCATGCACTGCTCTAGGTACTGGGGGTGTAAGAATGAACAAACTGAAGTCATTGCCTTTGTGGCATTTATATCCCAGCAAGAGGTTTCAGAAATTTCCAATTTCAAGTTTTTGAGACTCTAGCATTCTCATATTTGGGGACAATTTGAGTCAAGGTCCCATAACACTTTATTCAATGAGGAAAATAGAATGGGCTCATTTAATTTTTCCTGGGCTTAAAGAAAGGATTGTGTGGGAGAAGGTAACATTGCTCTCTGAATTGTCCCTACCTTGAAGTGGCAGAGACCCCAAACCTTGCAACACCAGGAGCATTAGCAGTTGCCACAAGGGGTGGGAACTACAATGGCAGAGAAGATAACGGTCTTGCTTGGAGTTTTAGTTCCCTAACTAATCCAGAGGAGGTGACTTAACTGCAAGCCATTGCTGCTGCTGCTGCTAAGTCACCTCAGTCGTGTCCGACTCTGTGTGACCCCATAGACGGCAGCCCACCAGGCTCCCCCATCCCTGGGATTCTCCAGGCAAGAATACTGGAGTGGGTTGCCATTTCCTTCTCCAATGCATGAAAGAGAAAAGTGAAAGTGAAGTCGCTCAGTCTGTCCGACTGTTAGCGACCCCATGGACTGCAGCCCACCAGGCTACTCCGTCCATTGGATTTTCCAGGCAAGAGTACTGGGGTGGGGTGCCATTGCCTTCCCCTGCAAGCCATTAGTCTTCCTCATTAAAAGTTAGTGAGCTGGAAGCTTATAAAGTGGACATGATTCTGGCAACTGAAATCTTATCAAAGAATTGCAAAGGTCTACATCTTCAAGAAGGGTGAGAAAGCCACTGGAGAAGCTACTGGCAGAGCTCAGGGAGAAGGGTAACAATACATGCTCCTTTGGAAGAGAAGTTAGGATTCTTGGTGAAGAACCTCAAATCAAGTGAAATTTTTGTCTAGGAAGGTAGGTCGTTAGGAAACTCAAAAGCTTTAGATAAGCAAAAGCAGAAACAGTTAATTTCCAGCAACAAACTTTGTTGGAAATTAACTGTCTGGGTTAATTAGCTTGGGTTGCAGGGCTCTCCAGGACCTCTGCCCATGCTGCTTTTCACCTGTCAAGTGAACGATTCATTCATACATAGTGTCTAATGATACTGCTGCCTTACTCAGTGTCATCATTCCAGCGAATGTAGATTGTAGACCACTCATGTCTGTTTATCTGGAATATGCATTGCTCATTCATGCCCAGGTCATCTCCATCTTCTTTAGAAGCAAGGTTCTTTATGCCGGCTTGGAATTTAATGCTTGACTATGAGATTTTTAGCCAAACAAAGGATACCCAGGCCCTTTTCTAGTACAAAGGCCCCTTTCAACTATTTTGGAATGACCAGTGTGTCTTCCTGGATGACTCAGCAGTAAAAGAATCTGCCTGGAAAGCAAGAGACTCAGGAGATGAGGGTTCAGTCCCTGGGTCAGGAATATCCCCTGGAGGAGGAAATGGCAATCCACTCCAGTACTCTTGCCTGGAAAATCCCATGGACGGAGGAGCCTGGTGGTCTGCAGTCCATGGGATTGCTGAGTCAGACACGACTGAGCGACTTCACTTTCACTTTTCACTTTCATGCATTGGAGAAGGAAATGGCAACCCATTCCAGTGTTCTTGCCTGGAGAATCCCAGGGACGGGGAAGCCTGGTGGGCTGCCGTCTATGGGGTCGCACAGAGTCGGACACGACTGAAGCGACTTAGCAGCAGCAGCAGCAGCATTATCATATTATACACTTTTGCGTGATGGTTGACAAAAAGGAAATCAGTGTGAGTAAATACATTTTGTGCCCTTTACCTGTTCTCTGGCATTCTAGTATTGGTGTACCAAGTGTTGCTTCTTTTGAATCAGTAACATTTTAAAAATCATTCGGTCCCACACTTTGATGCCTCTGATCCTTTGGCCTGCTGCTGAGGCGAAACAGCACAGATATCTTTAGTTGTGTCCAACGCCATCATTTTGTAGATGTGAAAATCAAGGTTGGGGGAGAGGAGGTGACTTTGGGTGTGCAGGGGTGCAGCAGGCCCCAGGTCTCGCCTCTTCTAGGTGAATGTTCTTTCCTTCCCTGGGCTGCTTCCCAGCAAGAGAGAAGTGTTCCTGACAAATTCTCTGCTGAGTCTCACAGTTCTTGGCAGACAAATCCAAGATTCCCATTTCTAAAGACACATTATTTAGCATTCCCCTGTGAAAGCAGGGACATTGTGTTGAATTATAGATTTAGTCTAAGATTTGGACAAATTGTGTCTTTCTCTCTGTGTCTTGTTCTGCATCACTGAACATTGGCTTTATGGAAGGGAGGAACAGTGCTTGCTGATTATATGGGCCAAGGGACTGTCTTCAGTGCCTAGGAGGCAAGTATGTTGTGATTACCAAGTCTGCTGATAGTTGTGCCATAGTTAATGAATTGGAAGCCTTGTTTCTAATTTACTTTGTTTTTTTTTTTTTGAAAGCCAAGGTATTATTTATTTATTTATTTATTTATTTATTGTATTTATTTATTTACTGATAGGTGATTCAGAAAATGGGCAGGATAGGCTGCTTGGAGCACGAAGGTGGGGGAAGCTTTCTTTTGTTTTGTAATTCACATTCCTCCTTCTTTACCTGACTTACTTTGGAGACCATTCTGGCTTTACAGGGGGCACAGACACATCTGAAGGTGGAACCAGCAAGAATAAACATTAAACAAGCAAAGCAAAGCTAGAGTGTTTGGCTTAGTTCCCTCAGATAGTGCTGATGAGCCAGTGAATCTCGGTTACTAACATGATGTTTTCTAGAGTCTGGCCAATCTTTTTTGGGAAGCAGGGTAACATAAATCAGTCATGCACAGTAAGTTTGATAGAAAATGATCAAGAACTATTTATTAGGGGAAAAAAACCTCTATAGTTAGCAAAGGTCTGAGTCAATGACTTTTGACCTGTTAAACTTGCAAAACCCAGTGTTCTTTATCATGTGGCTGTCACAGCTTGTTCCCCATTCAGTGTCTATCCTCTTATTATTTATTCCTTTCTTAAAAGAGTGCCTAAATAGAAGTACCTTCCTGATTCCTTTGCAGATAGGGTGCATCTGGCCAGTTAGTAAAGTGGAAGTTTACTGGATGGAGCTCTGGAAATATCTTTTTTTTTTTTTTTAAGGTGATAAGGGACAGGTCAAGCTGGGACATGCCTTTGTCTTTAGCCTAGGCCTTTTCTGCTTTCTACCTAGCATATAAGTCCCCTTGACCATTAAAAAATGATCAGAAGACCTGAAGAGACATTTTCCAAAGAGGACATTCAGATGACCAACAGGTACATAACAAAAGAGAAACAGGCTCACAGATTTAAAGAACAAACTAGAGGTTGCCAGTGGGGAGAGCAAAGGTAGGAGGGGCAAGGCAGAGTAGGAGATTAAAAAGTACAAACTGTTCTGTAGAAAATAGATATGCTATGGGGGTATATTGTACAACACAGGGAATATAAACAATATTTTATAATAACTATAACAGAGTATAATCTTTAAAAATTGTGAATCACTATTTGATACACCTGTAACATATAATATTGTACATCAACTATATTTCAATTAAAAAAAAGAAATCCCTTTCAAATAAAAAAAAGAAAAAAGAGCAACAATTAAAAAATCCCATGTTTATCAGCAGATTGGTAATAAATGTCTATTAAGTTGGCAGAAAAGCTTGAAAAATTAATAGTAAATGTTTCCCTTATACAAGTGAAAGCTATTATTTGCAATTTAATACCTAATATTTAGCAAGATGATCAATTTCATACCCAGTGATTTTTTTCTTTCTCCTTATTTTACTAAAATAGAAAATACTTCATAATTTTTGTCAGGAGTGGCAGCAAGCATATGATAACTCTGTCAGTTTAAGAAATTGAATGATTCAAATTGAACTTGTATCTAGAAATGATAGTGTGATTTTTCACATGAAGAGTAGTCAGTGTTTCATCAGATGATAAATCTGTAAGTCTGCAAGAACATCTTCCTCAAACTTGCCCTTCAGTCTTCTCAAAGAACTTCTATAGTTTATTCTCAATATTCAAAATAAACATGTTGTATTCCTGAATGAGAGGATCAGGAAAATCAAATGGCCAACTGTACTGCTGACATTTGCCACCTGAAACCACGGAGCTGCTTCTTCCTGATGCTATCTGTGTAGAATAGGAATGCTTTAGCCTCATCCCTTGGTTCAAAAGGTGGCATCAGCGCCCTTGACAGAGCACTTCTGGCAGGAACAACCAGTCTAGGACTCTCTGTCCGTTTTGTTGCAGAGCATGCTGAGAAGACAAATGCACAGTGGCTGTCATTTGATTATACTCATGTTTTAAACTATTTCCTACACCCCCAGGTTAAGATCAGGAGGCATATTGTTGTGTGTTATCCACTGTAGTGAATAAAGCAGTGGGCGTTTTGCATAAAGATAAAGCTTATTTTATTTGTGTAGCACTCTCCTCTCTCCCTGGAAACATAGCTGGGTTATTCCATCATTGTTGATCCTAAGGCACCTTTTCCAATGAAAAATGTCTTTTACTGATGAATTTTTTTTGGTGAGAGACAGAAGCAAGAGTTTTAAAGTGCTTCTCCCCCAAATATGTACTGTTGTTGTTCAGTTGCCCAGTTGTGTCAGACTCTTTGTGACCCCATGGACTGCAGCACACCAGGCCTCTCTGTCCCTCACCATCTCCCAAAGTTTGCCCAAGTTCATGTGAAGGAAATGGCAACCCATTCCAGTACTCTTGCCTGGAAAATCCCATGGACAGAAGAGCCTGGTAGGCTGTAGTCTATGGGGTCACAAAGAGTCGGACACGACTGAGCAACTTCACTCCTTCACTTCCATTTTTTCACATCTATTTGCCATGAAGTGATGGGACCTGATGCCATGATCTTGATTTTCTGAATGTTGAGTTTTCAACCAGCTTTTTCACTCTCCTCTTTCACCTTCATCAAGAGGTTCTTTAGTTCCTCTTCACTTTTATAATGGTGGCATCATCCTCTAGTCTTGTGGAAGTCCTGAAAAATCTTGCAGGTCTTTTCATATAAAGAGATGGACATGGAGGCTCTCTTATTGGAGCTCACAGAGCCAAATGCCGTCCTTTCACAGAAATGAATGAGCATCTGCAAGGCCAGTCCATTAGTGGGATTCTGCAGGGTTTGGTGGCTGGAACTTGGACTGAGGTCCCCGGCAGGCTTCCTTCCTTCACCAAGTGGTTTCAAGCTGTGGTCAAGCTGTGATCCAGGAGCACCGGGAGCTTCGGAAGGCAGCAGTAGCTGTGAAAGAGGCTTCCCAAAATGGGAACACAGCTGCTCACGGCCCCACAGTGGCCCTGGTGGCCCCAGAACAGCGTCACGAAGCGAGGCCCTTCCAGGCATGCCCCTGGCCAGGCCTTCAGAAGAACAGCTGTGGCCCTCGCCTCCTACTTTAATTTCAGCAGGCATGCTTTTAGGGATGGCCACCCTCCTCAAGGGTGAGGGGCAGGAGAGGAGGGAGGTTCAGACAGAGGAGAGGAGGTAAGTACAAAGCCACGTCCTGCTGTGTGACTCCAAGCAAGACACCCCCCCGAACCTTGACTTCTCTCGTGTATTAATAGCATAGAGGAGCTGACCGATACCCTGCAAGCTCTCTGTGGGGGAGTGAGTGGACCGACATGGGCCAGAGCTGTGTCTGAGGTGTTTAATCAGCGTACCCGGCTGGTCTGAGCCGATTCCACATCCGTAACCACGTCTCACCCACAACCAAGGCCCCGAGGGCTGAGAAAGTCACCGCGATCGATGCCCTGCAGCTGACCTCGCCCCACACTCCGAGTGCTGCACGTAGAGAAGCACTTAATGCTCACAACCAGGCATGAGCTGAACACTATTACACTCATCCCAGTTGTGCAGATAAAGAAACTGGGTCACGGGGAGGGTGAGGTTTAGAGGAGCCAGCTAGGGAACTGGCACAGCCAGAACACAGACTCAGGCAAAGGGCCCCAACATCAGATTCCTCGTTAACACATTCTGCCACCTCCTGGATAAACGCAATGACCTCAAAGATGGGGCCACACAGGCCAGGGGCCCATCCTCCTCACTATTCTCCATCATCCGCTCCTTCAACCCTCTTTGGGTCTAGGATTCTTCTGTCTCACTCGAAGATCCCTCTCTGGGCCCATCCACATCACAGCCTCCATTGGGTCACCTGCCTCTTTGTGTCCACTGAGCCCTTTGGCTTTCTCTGCAGGCTGGAGACATTCCACACAAACCAGGACCTAAAAATAAGGAGGTAGGAAGACTGTGGTTGTTGACCATTTGCAAAGGCTTCTTGGGGGCCCATCAAAACTAATCTAGAACGATCCATGATCAGACATGAAGTGCCTGACAATGCCCATGTAGCAATGATACCAGCCAGTCACCAGTAGACCTCGGGGGCTGGTGGTGACTTTCCTTTCAGGTAAGCTGTAGGAGGAAAGAGACATGGTGTCAGAGGAGATCACACTTGGGTTCTGATGCCTAATGAGACAGAGTTTGTTGATGTTCCAGTGAGAGCTGGGGGAGGGGGAGCTGAGGAGCTGCGTGCTCCCTTTCCAGCATCAGTGCAGCCAGGCTCTTTGGCATCAGACCAAGCAGTTCAGTTCAGTTCGCTCAGTCGTGTTCGACTCTTTGCAACCCCATGGATCGCAGCATGCCAGGCCTCCCTGTCCATCACCAACTTCTGGAATTTACCCAAACTCGGGTCCGTTGAGTCAGTGATGCCACCCAACCATCTCATCCTCGGTCGTCCCCTTCTCCTTCTGCCCTCAACCTTTCCCAGCATCAGAGTCTGTATGAGTCAGTTCTTCGCATGAGGTGGCCAAAGTATTGCAGCTTCAGCGTCAGTCCTTCCAGTGAATATTCAGGACTGATTTCCTTTAGGATGGATCTCCTTGCAGTCCAAGGGACTCTCAAGAGCCAATACCAGAGTCCAAAAGCATCAATTCTTCGGCCAAGCAGTGGGTGTGTCACAGAGCTGTAGCATACTGCCTCCAAGTCCCACTTCTTGTCAAAAAGGTTTTTCAAGTTCATGATAATCTCTTTTCCCCCCACAGTTTTCAATCAGATAAAGAGTTGGTTCTGAATATTCATTGGAAGGACTGATGCTGAAGCTGAAATTCCACTTGGCCACCTCGTTCGAAGAACTGACTCGTTGGAAAAGACCCTGATGCTGGGAAAGATTGAAGGCAGGAGGAAAAGGGGATGACAGAGGATGAGATGGTTGCATGGCATCACTGACTCAATGGACATGAGTTTGAGTAAACTCTGGGAGTTGGTGATGGACAGGGAGGCCTGGCGTGCTGCAGTCCATGGGGTCGCAAAGAGTCGGACACGACTGAGCGACTCAACTGACTGAAAGAGTTAGTGCATTTCTTTCCCTGTGCCCCCTGCATTGGAAGGACAGAGTCTCAATCACTGTCCCAGGGACACTGTCGGCTTTGAGCAGTAAGACGATCTGAGTTGGCTGTTACCTGCAAAGGCACTTCGGCAGGTGGGCAAGGGAAGAAGCAGGGAGACCCGCTAAGGTCCCTGCACTGATCCAAGTTCGAGGCGAAGGGGGCCTGGAGCAGGTGGCAGAGCGGGGAGATGAGAGGAAGGTGAGATCTCGGAGGAGAGGGAGGAG
The DNA here is from genome assembly GCA_006410675.1 of Oreotragus oreotragus. Taxonomy (NCBI): domain Eukaryota; kingdom Metazoa; phylum Chordata; class Mammalia; order Artiodactyla; family Bovidae; genus Oreotragus; species Oreotragus oreotragus. Next base: position 215,868 of record SJYX01023429.1, on the reverse strand, counting down.
GGTTTTCTGCCACGCTGGACGTTCGATCCGGGAGAACGAGGTGTCCCAGAGCACTTGAGGCAACGGCAGCGTTGGTGCTGCTGGCGATGGGCTGGTGGGCGAGTGGGGCTCAGGGCTGCCCCGCGTCCAAGCCAAAGAGCTCACTTTTTATGGGCTTATTGTTAGGGAACAAAGGCTTATTGCTAACGAAAATTTGTATGTTGAAGTCCACTGGTGTTATAATTAACTCTGTCCCTGGAGAGAGACTGTCGCCCAGGGGGCAGTTCAGACAGAAACACACCGAGAGCAAGACCTCCTGGCCACTGGCCTGCCTGGAAACAGAGAGCAGCCTGCACAACTGGGCACCAGGGCGAGGCCCCAGCACAGCCCTGCATGGCGGGTGGGTGGGCAGCGCTCTCCTCCAAGTACAGCAGGCGGGGAATTTGGCCTCCCTTGAGCTCACGCGTGAACTCCAAGCTGACGCTGCAGTGGTGGAGCTTCTGGGAAGCTCAAAGTGCCCTTACTTTGTTCCTAGAGTCTCCTTGTGGCTCAGCTGGTAAAGAATCTGCCTGCAATGCAGGAGAGCTGGGTTCGATCCCTGCGTTGGGAAGATCCCCTGGAGGAGGGAACGGCTGTCCACTTCAGTATTCTGGCCCTGGACTATACCGTCCATGGGGTCACAAAGAGTCAGACACAACAGAGTGACTCTCACTCACTCAGAGTCCCCTTAGGGCTTCCTAGGTGGCGCCAGCGGTAAAGAATCCACCGGCCTATGCAGGAGACGTAAGAGACAAGCATTCAACCCCTGGGTCAGGAAGATCCCCTGGAGAAGGAAATGGCAACCCGCTCCAGTATTCTTGCCTGGAGAACCCCGTGGACAGAGGAGCCTGGTGGGCTACTGTCCATGTNCGCTTCCTAGGTGGCGCCAGCGGTAAAGAATCCACCGGCCTATGCAGGAGACGTAAGAGACAAGCATTCAACCCCTGGGTCAGGAAGATCCCCTGGAGAAGGAAATGGCAACCCGCTCCAGTATTCTTGCCTGGAGAACCCCGTGGACAGAGGAGCCTGGTGGGCTACTGTCCATGTGGTCACAAAGAGTTGGACATGCCTGAGCTACTGTCCTTTTAAGGCCAAGCTCGGCTGTGTGCCCTCAAGTCCCATGTTGATTATTATCTTTATTTTGTGCAAAACAAAAAGCATCCCCAGGGCCTTCCCTGGAGGTCCAGCAGCTAAGACTCAGCGCTTCCACTGCAGGGGCCCAGATTCTTGCCTGAGCTACTGTCCTTTTAAGGCCAAGCTCGGCTGTGTGCCCTCAAGTCCCATGTTGATTATTATCTTTATTTTGTGCAAAACAAAAAGCATCCCCAGGGCCTTCCCTGGAGGTCCAGCAGCTAAGACTCAGCGCTTCCACTGCAGGGGCCCAGATTCAACCCCCAATCAGGGAACGAGGATCCCGTGCTGCGTGGCATGGCCAAAAAATTAAAAGAGTCCTTGTGTGTTAGGGGTCTTCCCCTCATCAGTGAGCCCTGTGGTCCGAGTTACGATAAGATCCCCAGGGCTGAGGGACATTTACACATGCTTGGCCCACAGTTCACGGTCACCGGTGACTGTGCTGCAACCTCCAGTGTGTTTGATGAACACGCAGAACCTGTGTCTGGTTAATGCCTGTGTTGACTGTTTCATCCATAGAGACAATCTTATTTTTTCTTCTATCATGAGAAAAATTAGGGACTGCTTGTGAGTTTCCTTGTAGAAGCAAAAATTGTGGAAACATCTGCTGTCTGCTAACAAAGGATAAGTGTGGATGGACTTGGGGCACCGGGTGAGCAGGTCATGGGGTGGGGGTGTGCATGGGTGACCTCAGAGCAAAGACAGGGAGCCGTTGGCCTGCATGCACCTCACTATCGCCCCCCCCAATTCCTCCTCTGGCCCA
>SJYX01023429.1:192526-205369 GCA_006410675.1 Oreotragus oreotragus | reverse complement strand
TTTTTTTTTTTTCTGAGTTCCACCAATTTTTTTATGGCTGGAGTCCCAGATAGAGTGGGCTGTGTATCCAATGTACATGATAAGAGTTAACTTTAGGTTTTTTCTTAGGCCTGTTTTTGTTTCCCAAGCAGAATTGGAGCTCCAAAAAGGTATTTTAACAAGTTAACCTTTTCCTAACTGCATGTGTAAGAAGAACCAGTTTTGCAGTTTCAAAAAAGATTTTATTTTAATCAGTATTTTTCTGGAGTCATATCATGGCCATTCAGTGTCAAAAATATCACTTCTCCTTTTTGTAGTTACAGTGTATTATTAATGATACATGCATGAGGGAATTGCTGTCACACTGGATGTAAAGCCTTGGCTACAAAATTTTGAGAAATAGTAGGACTGTTAAGTATATCTTGAGGTAACACAGTCTATTGAAATCTTTTATGAGGCCCGATGTGATTAGGAAAAGGGAGAGAGAAAGTGAAACACTCTCGGTCTAAAGGGTGTAAAGGTATATTTAAAAAGCAATCTTCTAAATCAGTAATAATAATGTGCCAATTTTGACGAACAGTAGTAGGGGATGGAATCCCTGGTTGTAGTGCACCCATGAGTTTCTTAGATGCATTCACTTTTCTAAGGTCTGTTAAGAGATGTCATTTGCCAGATTTCTTTTTTATTACAAAAATAGAGTTCCAAGAAGAGTAAGATTCCTCAATATGTTTTAATTCTAATTGTGTATCTATAAGTTCTTTAGTAGCCTGTAATTTTTCCTTCGTAAGAGGCCACTGCTCTGTCCAAATAGGCCCGTCATTCTTCCAAGTTATTTTAATAATTGCTTTGTTTGTTAAATGAGCAGTGGCCCCTAGGAAAAATGTGGGATGTATATTTGAGTTTGCCATTGCATAAGTAAGTCCCTTCCTATTAAATTAAGGGGTGCATCTATCACATAAAGTCATAATGTTGCAGGCTGGCCTTTTGGTCCTTCATATGGGTAGATTTGAGCATTTTGATAAATTTCTTGTACTTTGGTTTGAGAGATTCCTGCAATTGGCAAGAGATTTTTTGTATAGACCAGGATTTGGGCCATAAGTGTTTGGAAATAATAATAATATCAGATCCAGTGTTGAGGAGACCAGAAAATATTTTACCATTAATTTTGATATTTATATTTGGTCGGAAACATTAGATACCAATGATGTCCATAATGATTGTTTTTCTGCTGAATCCATCTGTGTGTACATTATTAGAGGAGTTAATAGAAATGTGAAATAAATAATTGGGCAATTTTGCCCCCCTTTTTGAATTGCCATAGATCTGAGATGACATCATAATTTGAATTTTTTTTCTTATAATCAGAATCAATTGTTTCAGGGTGATAATAATTTCTTTAGAAGTCAGACTAGATTGGCCAAGTATAAGGCCAAAGGTTTGTTGGGGTAGGGGTCCATAAAGTCTGGTAGGTATCCTAGAAGGGACTGCTTGAGGAAAAAGAAGAAAATCATTTAGGGTTGGTATATTGATGGCAGCACTGCTGAATGTTGAAGGTTTGAGGGAAAAGATGGAGTTTGCCCCTGATTTTGTTGATGGGGACCCGCCCAGGGAGTCCCCATCTTTAAGTTTCCCGAAACAGGGTTCCCTTAAACATCACACTTAGATCGATATTTTTTTAGCCCAATGTACCCCTTTATGACATTGAGGACAGACTCCTGGAAGTTTTTTAGTAGTTTTAATGTTTTCTGTGTGTTTTTTAGGGCAGTCCTTTTAAAACTGGCTCTTATCTCCAAAAACAAAACATCCTTCATTCCCTTTTTTAAAGGTAACAGCCATTGCTTCAGCTAACATTTGCATTTTCTGAGTTTCTGATCCTAAGTTGCAACAAGCCTTCAAATAATCAATAACATTCCATGTCTCACAAATTGGAGCAATGGCTCTTTGACACTCCTGATTCGCATTCTCATATGCAAGCAGTTTTTCTAATTACTCTCTTGTCTCTTCTCCGACAACATTATGGGAGATAGCAACTCCCAGTCTAGTTAAAAAATCAGCATAGGCTTCATTAGGCCCTTGTAATATGTTTGTGTAGTTACTTTTAGGTTCCCCTTGAGGAGTAATTCGATCCCAAGCTTCAAGGGCAACTTCTTTCAATTGCTCATGAAACAAAGGAGAGTATTGTATCTGAGCTTTCACCAAATCAAATTGCCTGGTACTGGTTAACATTTTAAAAGTAATTTCGTTTCGGGGAGTGCCAGCTCGAGCGTTAGAATTGGCATGATCTAGGGTCACATCCTGAAACCACATTATCCATTGAAGATATTTTTGTGGTTTAAGAAGAGCTTTTGTCAAAATTCGCAAATCATAAGGAATACAATTTCCAATAGAAGATGCCATAGCATTTAGAAGTTCTTTAGTAAAAGGTAAATGAGGGCCATACACAGTTACAGCCTTTTTCATCTGTTGCATGTGAGAAAAACCAATGCCTTCATATTGCGGTATTAGTTGCCCTTGAGCATAAACATGTCCTAACACAGGAAAGGCAAAAAGATAAGCAGCCTCAGAGACTTGAGATTGCAAAGCCAGTAAATCAGAAAGCCTTCATCGTGAAGGACAATGAGTGGATCGTCTGCTTTCATAAATATGAGTGTGTGTTAGGGGCTTATCATTGTCATCAAAAAAAAGTATTGGCTTTAGTGTCAAAGAGAGCATCAGAAGAATCATCATCAGATTAATTTTGTCCTCTAATTGAGGGGACGTTTGGTTTCATGCCCATTACAAGAGGAAGAGGAGGAACACTTGGGACAGCCAGAGCAGGGATGGTGGGAACGTTTTGAAATATGTTATGTTGCTCTAATTGGGCCTTCTGTAAAGTTTTATCATGTAATTTATATTCGTATAATGAGCATTCCGCTTGTTGACGAATATCAGAGGGGCTAGAATTGCCTTGAAATGGCAAGATCACGGGTTTAATGAGGCACAACAAGGATCAGAAATTTATTGGAATATTTTCTCCCCGTCTTGCAGCTTGTTCAACATTTTCTTTAGCCTGGCTCCAAATTTCTAAATCGAAACTGCCTTCATCAGGGAACCAGGGATTATATTTAACCACTGTTTGGAGACAAGCCTGTATCCGTTGATGCAAAACCAAAAGTCCTTAAACCTTAAATAAATGATGAAGGAAAGTAGAAAAGTGGTGGGGCTTTCCAGCCTTTTGTCCTATAACCCTGCACTTACCGACCTCCGTAGGTCCTAACGGTCACTCCGTCCACTTGCCAAGGGCGTTCACCAGGTCCCTGTTCGGGCACCACTTGTCACCGTCTTTGTAGACCAGGACCTGGGGACTGGAGTTGACGAGAAGAAGGACGCAGGGGACCCAAGTCTCGAGTGAAACAAGGGTGCTTTATTTGAAAAAACACATCTTCCTATATCTTCATACAAGGCAGCTTTAGGCAGTAAAAAAATTGAACGAAAACAAAGCCAAGCAAATAACAATCTTCAAAGGGCCAGAAAGCATTTCATATCCTGAGTAAGAAGGGCATGACTGAATAGATTACCTTTAAGTAAAAGGTCACTGAAGGGAGTCACTGAATGGAATCCAAGCAGGTGCCCTTTCTCATGATCTCAGTCCTGAGAACTGTGTGCAGCTCTGCTCATTCCTGTTTTCCAGGAACTGATAAGGAATAGAGAGTCCTTGAGAAACGGCACAAAAAAGAAGAAAATAATATATTTGATCCCTTAAAGTTGAACGTCCCCTGACACAGCAATTATTTTGAGCATCAAATTTGATTGGAACCAGGATAATATCTGTATGTGTATGAATCACATTTAACAGCTGTGATTACCATTTGCTACCATTGTATTCAAAGAACTACATTCTGAATGTATCAAAGTTTCCTGTTTCCATGAATAAAATAGAAACACTTGTGTCATAACCCTGGATGAATTGTGTTATTCCATCAACACAGTTTTATCTTACTTCAGTACTTTGTAACAGCAGCTAAGAAGGCAGCATTAGGCTCTCAGGTTTAAATAAATCTAGAACAATCTCTGGTCACCATGGAATCAAACAACATAAAGTTTGGGAGTTATGTAGTCATAATTTGTAACTAAAATTACTCTCTCTACACTCTATACCAGAACATTCATATGGCTGTAATCCAAATAGCACAGCAGTGCATTTTAGACTGACTTCCATTAATGTGCAAAAATTGCATCAAATAAACTTGAAGGTCTAATTTGCTTAATTTTTTATTTTTTATTTTGGCTGTGCTGGGTCTTTGTTGCTGCATACAAAGGTTCTCTAGTTGCTGTGTGTGTTGGCTTTTCTTGTTGGGCAGCACAACCTCTAGATCCGAGGGCTCAATAGTTGCAGCTCACAGGATCTAAAGCATGGACTCAGTAGCTGCAGCACATGCTGTTAATTGCCCTGTGGCATGTGGGATCTTCTCAGACCAAGGATGGAACCTGTATCCTCTGTATTGACAGGTGGTTTCTTAACCACTGAACCATTGGGGAAGTCCCTAATTAGCTCTATTGAATAATTGATACACCAGGCAGAATTCAACCTGGTAAGTGACTGCGCCAAGGAGCCTGACACAGTTAACAGTCTCAGGATGTTGAGGGTATTTTCATGTGCATTTTGATTGTGTATATATTACAGATTTTTGGCTTGTCCTTACTATGAAGTGTTTATTTAGATATGGGCTCTTGGTGTTTCATAGACTTGGGTGAATGTTTCCTTTCCCGGATTAGAGTGGTTTCAGCCATTTTCTCCTCCTAAGATCTTTCCTGTCTTCTTCTGGGACTCCTACAGAGCAAATATTAGTGGCTTCTTGTCCCAGAGGTCTCTTAAAATGTCCTCCTTTTATTCTTTTTTATTCTGTTCAGTAGTGGTGATTTTCAATATTCTTTCTTCTAACTCACTGATGTGTTTTCTGCCTCATTTAGCCTGTTCTGATTCATTTTAGTTTCTGGTTTGTTTTTTTTTTTTTTTCATTTCATTTACTATATTCTTCAGTTCTGTTTGGTTGGTTGTTATATTTTCCAAGTTTTCATTACAGATTTCTCATTTCTCAGGTCGTGCATTCTTCTCCCAAAGTATTGGAGTTTCAGCTTTAGCATCAGTCCTTCCAAAGAACACCCAGGACTGGTCTTTAGAATGNTTTTTTTTTTCATTTCATTTACTATATTCTTCAGTTCTGTTTGGTTGGTTGTTATATTTTCCAAGTTTTCATTACAGATTTCTCATTTCTCAGGTCGTGCATTCTTCTCCCAAAGTATTGGAGTTTCAGCTTTAGCATCAGTCCTTCCAAAGAACACCCAGGACTGGTCTTTAGAATGGACTGGTTGGATCTCCTTGCAGTTCAAGGGACTGTCAAGAGTCTTCTCCAACACCACAGTTCAAAGCATCAGTTCTTTGGCGCTCAGCTTTCTTAATAGTCCAACTCTCACATCCCTACATTACTACTGGAAAAACCATAGCTTTGACTAGACAGACTTGTTGGCAAAGTAATGTCTCTGCTTCTTAATATTCTGTCTAGCTTGGTCATAACTTTCCTTTCAAGGAGTAAGCGTCTTTTAATTTCACTGCAATCACTATCTGCAGTGATTTTGGAGCCCAGAAAAATAGTGTCAGCCACTGTTTCCAGTTTCTTTTTTTTTTTTTTTCTGCATTCCACCAATTTTTTTATTGCTGGAGTCCCAGACAGAGTGGGCTGTGTATCCAAAGTACATGATAAGAGTTAACTTTAGGTTTTTTCTTAGGCCTGTTTTTGTTTCCCAGGCAGAATTGGAGCTCCAAAAGAGTATTTTAGCAAGTTAACCTTTTCCTAACTGCACATGTAAGAAGAACTGGTTTTGCCATTTCAAAAAAGATATTATTTTAATCAGTTTTCTCTGGAGTCTAAAGAATGAATATCATGGCCATTCAGTGTCAAAAATATCACTTCTCCTTTTTGTAGTTACAGTATATTATTAATGATACATGCATGAGGGAATTGCTGTCACATTGGATGTAAAGCCTTGGCTACAAAATTTTGACAAATAGGACTGTTAAGTATACCTTGAGGTAACACAGTCTATTGAAATCTTTTATGAGGCCCGATGTGATTAGGAAAAGAGAGAGAGAAAATGAAACTCTCTCGGTCTAAAGGGTGTAAAGGTATATTTAAAAAGCAATCTTCTAAATCAATAATAATAATGTGTCAATTTTGAGGAACAGTAGTAGGTGATGGGATCCCTGGTTGTAGTGCACCCATGGGTTTCATAGATGCATTAACTTTTCTAAGGTCTGTTAAGAGATGTCATTTGCCAGATTTCTTTTTTATTACAAAAATAGGAGAGTTCCAAGGAGAGTAAGATTCCTCAATATGTTTTAATTCTAATTGTGTATCTATAAGTTCTTTAGTAGCCTGTAATTTTTCCTTTGGAAGGGGCCACTGCTCTGTCCAAATAGGCTCGCCATTCTTCCAAGTTATTTTAATCATTGCTCTGTTTGTTAAATGAACAGTGGCCCCTAGAAAAATGTGGAGTGTATATCTGAGTTTGCCATTGCATAAGTAAGTCCCTTCCTATTAGATTAAGGGGTGCATCTATCACATAAGGTCTTAGTGTTGCAGGCTGGCCTTTTGGTCCTTCATATAGGTAGATTTGAATATTTTGATAAGTTTCTTGTACTTTGAGAAATTCCTGCAGTTTGGCAAGAGATTTGTTGTATAGGCCAGGTTTGGGGCCATAAGTGTTTGGAAATAATAGTAATATCAAATCCAGTGTCGAGGAGACCAGAAAGTCTTGGACCATTAATTTTGTTATTTATATTTGGTCGGGCATATTCAGATACCAATGATGTCCATAATGATTGTTTTTGATATGCCGAATCTGCTTGTCTATACATTATTAGAGGAGTTAATAGAAATATAAGGCAAAAGAAGTAATTGAGCAATTTTGTCCCCCTTTCTGAATTGCCGTAGAATCTGAGATGACATCATAATTTGAATCTCTCCTTTATAATCTGAATCAATTACTCCAGGGTGAACAGTAATTCCTTTAGAAGTCAAACTAGATTGGCCAAGTAAAAGACCGAAGGTTTGTGGTGTCAGGGGTCCAAAAAGTCCAGTAGGTATTCTAGAAGGGACTTGAGGGTAAAGGGAAATATCATTTAGGGCTGGTATATCTACGGCAGCACTGCTGGATGTTCAGGGTTTGAGGGAAAAGTTAAATGAGCAGGATGACAATACACAGTCTTGACGTACTCCTTTTCCTATTTGGACCCAGTCTGTTGTTCCATGTCCAGTTCTAACTGTTGCTTCCTGACCTGCATACAGGTTTCTCAAGAGACAGATCAGGTAGTCTGGTATTCCCATCTCTTTCAGAATTTTCCATAGTTTATTGTGATTCACACAGTCGAAGGCTTTGGCATAGTGAATAAAGCAGAAATAGATGTTTTTCTGAAACTCTCTTGCTTTTTTCATGATCCAGTGGATGTTGGCAATTTGATCTCTGTTTCCTCTGCCTTTTCTAAAACCAGCTTGAACATCTGGAAGTTCACGGTTCACGTATTGCTTAAGGCTGGCTTGGAGAATTTTGAGCATTACTTTACTAGCGTGTGAGATGAATACAATTGTTCCGTAGTTTGAGCATTCTTTGGCATTGCCTTTCTTTGAGATTGGAATGAAAACTGACTTTTTCCAGTCTTGTGGCCACTGCTGAGTTTTCCAAATTTATTGACATATTGAGTGCAGCACTTTCACAGCATCATCTTTTAGGATTTGAAATAGCTCAACTGGAATTCCATCGCCTCCACTAGGTTTGTTCAAAGTAATTCTTCCTAAGGCCCACCTGACTTCACATTCCAGGATGACTGGCTCTAGGTGAGTGTGAGTGATCACACCTTTGTGATTATCTGTGTCTTGAAGATCTTTTTTTGTACAGTTCTTGTGTGTATTCTTGCCACCTCTTCTTAGTGTCTTCTACTTCTGTTAGGTCCATACCATTTCTGTCCATTATTGAGCCCATCTTTACATGAAATATTCCCTGCTATCTCTAATTTTCTTAAAGAGATCTCTAGTCTTTCCTATTCTATTGTTTTCCTCTGTTTCTTTGCATTGATCCCTGAGAAAGGCTTTCTTATGTCTCCTTGCTATTCTTTGGAACTCTGCATTCAAATGAGTATATCTTTCCTTTTCTCGTTTGCTTTTTGCTTCTCTTCTTTTCACAGCTATTTGTAAGGCCTCCTCAGACAGCCATTTTGCTTTTTTTGCATTTCTTTTTCTTGGGGATGGTCTTGATTCCTGTCTCCTGTACAATATCACGATCCCCCATCCATAGTTCATCAGGCACTCTGTCAATCAGATCTAGTCCCTTAAATCTGTTTCTCACTTTCACTGTATTGTCATAAGGTTAGCAACTTCCTTTTCAATTTTCACTTTCACGCCTTGGAGAAGGAAATGGCAACCCACTCCAGTGTTCCTGCCTGTAGAATCCCAGGGACAGGGGAGCCTGGTGGGCTGCCGTCTATGGGGTCTCACAAAGTTGGAGACGACTTAAGTGACTTAGCAGCAGCAGCACCACTGCATTTTGGACTCTTTTGTTGACTATGATAGCTACTCCATTTCTTGTAAGGGATTATTGCCCACAGTAGTAAATATAATGGTCATCTGAATTAAATTCACCCTTTCTGGTCCATTTTAGGTAACTGATTCCTAGAACGTTGACGTTCACTCTTTCCATCTCTTGTTTGACCACTTCCAATTTACCTTGATTCATGGATCTAACATTCCAGGTTCCTACACAATACTGTTCTTTACAGCTTCGGACTTTACTTCCACCACAAGAGACATCCAGAACTAGGCGTTGTTTTTGCTTTGGCTCAGCCTCTTTACACCTTTTGGAGCTATTTCTCTGCTTTCCTTCAGTAGCACACTGGGCATCTACCAACCTGGGGAGTTCATCTTTCAGTGTCATATCTTTTTGCCTTTTCATAGTGTTGATGCTAGCAAAGTAATGCTCAAAATTCCTCAAGTAGGCTTCAGCAGTACATGAACCAAGAACTTCCAGACATTCAAGCTGGATTTAGAAAGGACAGAGGAATCAAGAGATTCCTCCTGCCGCTTAAGAAAGATAAAAATGTCTGACACTTGCAGCCTATTTCCTTCATTTGGAGACCCCTGGCCTTCCTGCCAGTTACCCTCTCACTGACTCAGTATTTTCTTAATGGAATAAAATAATAAATTTTGGACTTTGTTAATAAGTAAATATCTAAAATTAATGATAAAAATCACATTATTATTTCTAAAATATATTTATTTCCTGTACTCTGACTTCGTTGCTTCAGTGTCTTTTCCCATGTTCTGGCAAGTGGTGACCACTCTGGTTGTGGTGAGCATGCTTCTCATTGTGGTGGCTTCTCTTGTCTTGCAGGCCAGGCTCTAGAGCATGCCGGCTTCAGTAGTTTCACCTCCTGGACTCTACAGCTCTGGCTCAGGAATTGAGACTCATGGGCTTAGTTGCCCTTCGGCAAGTGAGATCTCAGACCAGGCAACAACCCACATCTCTTGCATTGCCCAGTGGATTCTGAACCACTTACCTGTAGGGAAGCCCACATATTTTTAAATACAGGTATTCTATAAAGATTGGAAGAAATCTTCTGTATGTTATTTTCTGCTTGTATTATTATTATTATTAGTTTTTGAACTAGAATAAGATAATGTTGAGGAGTTCCCTGGTAGTACAGTGGCTAAGAATGTGCCTGCCAATGTTGGGTGCACAGGTTCCATCCCAGGTCCGGAAAGATGCCTGAGAGCAACTAAGCCCATGAGCCACAACTACTGAGCCTGTGCCCTAGAGCCTGGGAGCCATTACTATGGAAGCCCGCACTCTCCAGAGCCTGTGCTCCAAAACAAGAGAAGCCACTGCAAGGAGAAGCCTGTGTACTGCAGCTGCAACTAGAGAAAGCCCACTCAGCAAAGACCCAACATAATCAAAATAAATGAGCTTGAAAAAGAAATAGAATGTTGACAAAGTTACCAAATGAAGAAGTAAAATAAAGAAGAGAATGGGAACCCACTCAGTATTGTTGCCTGGAAAATTCCATGGATAGAGGAGCTGGCAGGCTGCCATCAGCAGGGTTGCAAAGAGTCTGGCATGAGTAAGCATATAAAGAACAACTTCCACACACAGTAGACAGAGCTTTGAAAACCAAATCTAAGTGTCTAACTTTCCTCCTGCAGATTCTTCAGTGACTTCCAGTAGCCTTTGAAATAAAGCCCTAAATCCATAGATCTTGCATAAATGAGGCTCTGTCTGGCATCACCCCATCTACATTTCCTGTGTCCCAGTCACACTGGCTGACTTCCTGTTCAGTAAATATCTTCCTGCCTCAGAGCTGGCACTCAGGATGTTCTCTCTGCTTGCAACACTCTTCCGTTTCCCACCTTGCCAATTCTAAGTGTTTCTTCCTCACAAAGACCTAGTCTGATTTCTCATTGTGGGTTAAGACTTTCTGTTTAATCTTGTCTTAGCACCAGGCCTGTGTCAGAGCACTTATTTCAATAGTAACATTAAAACTGTGGATGAAATTGGCTGGCTGGCTGCTAGATTGTAAGCTCCATCATGTTCACTGCTGTATTTCATGTTTGAGGCACAAAACTGACGCTCCATGAATTTACGAAAGAAAAAAGACAACTCTTCTTGTTTCTATCAATTGTGTGTTTACACATGCATGCCTGAATCCATGGATATGTAACTTCATTTTTTAATTTCAAAAACATCCTCTTATAAATAATGGTGTATGCTTTGTACCAGTTTCAGTTCTATCTTAAGTGTGTTTCATGGCATTAAGTTTTTTCTATATCATCACATGAATGATGTAAATTGTAGTAAGATTATTGACATTATGTGGGTTGTCATGGGAGAGGATGTGACCCTGTATTGTGACCATTTATGCTGTTCTGTTGTATTTCAGCTTCCGTGAACTTGTTTCAGGTATTTTCAGGGAACTCTCTGTGGATGCACTTTCCTTCTCTGCTAGTTACCTGTTTGATTCCTTAGGTTCAGTTGTCTCTCCCAACTACCTGAGCTCAGGTGCTGTTGCCTCATTTCTTAACTGAGCAATTCCTTAGAGTGACAGAGTTCTCTCCCCAGTAAGGTGGACACAGATCTTTCCCTAATGTGCTGTTTTGTTGATGACAAGTTCATCCGTGTGACGTCTTTAGAGTAATGCTTAGTGTGTAGGACGTGCTGAAACACGTGTCGTCAGTGTGATGATGTCGTCATCGTCACAATGTGTGTTCTTTTAAAGTCACTGTGGACTTTGTCGTCTCTGAAGACACCTGTCTTGCTGTAAGTCGTCTAGATAGAGACACTATGTCACTCACTGTGTTGAATGGAACACTTCTGCATAGACAACCCAGTCTTGGTTTTAATTTGTGTATTTTTCATGTATTGTGGTTTCTTCCAGAATCCAACCTAACTCTCTCATGTAGGTCCACATACATGACAAAGTCATGTTGATTGCAGGATATCATAATCTTAGGAAAAAAGAGGAAATTATAAATTAGATTAGAGAGCAACAGTTGGCTTCAGGCAGCTTACGGCTCTGTTCTTTGACATGTGAAATGTACAGCACCCTCCAGTGGTGCTGTAGCACCCACAGAGATGAAGCCAAGATTTTTTTTTTTTTTTTGTCCTGTACTGGGTCTTTTTTGCTATGTGGTCTTTTGTCTATTTGAGACGAGAGAGGGCTACTCTCTAGAGCGGAAAGCACGGTTACTTTTTGTGGTGGCTTCCTTTGTTGTGAAGCACAGGTCCTAGGCTGGAGAAGGCAATGGCACCCCACTCCAGTAGTCTTGCCTGGAAAATCCCATGAATGGAGGAGCCTGGTGGGCTGTAGTCAATGGCGTGGCTAAGAGTCGGTCACGACTGAGCGACTTCACTTTCACTTTTCACGTGCGTGCATTGGAGAAGGAAATGGCAACCCACTCCAGTATTCTTGCCTGGAGAATCCCAGGGATGACAGAGCCTGGTGGGCTGCCATCTATGGGGTCACACAGAGTCGGACGTGACTGAAGCGACTTAGCAACATCGGTAGCACAGGCCCTAGGCATGCAGGCTTGAGTAGTTTTCCCAAACAAGCTCAGTATCTGTGGCTCATCAACTTAGTTTCCGTGACATGTGAGATCTTCCCAGAACAAGAATCAAACCCATGTCTCCTGCATTACGAAGCAGATTCTTACCATGGACCCACCAGGGTGTTAAGGAAATTAAATAAATAGTCTTGTTTAGGCTTCAAGACAAAGCAGTGCATTCCTCTGACCTTGCTTCTAACCTGCATGGAAACTGCCCTGAGTGTGAATGTCCTGACTGTCTCCTGTGAGTGCAAGTCTTGCAGCACCATAGATAGGATAGGGGACAAACCTTGAGATTGTTCAGCCTTTGCAGGGGCCCTTGCCAACCAACCCCAGGCTTAGCACCATCCAAGTTGGCTCCTGGATCCTTCTCTCTGCCCACTGCTGCTACGTCGCTTCAGTCGTGTCCGACTCTGTGCGAACCCATAGATGGCAGCCCACCAGGCTCCCCTGCCCCTGGGATTCTCCAGGCAAGAACAGTGCAGTGGGTTTCCAATGCCTTCTCCAATTCTCTCTGCCTACCATGAGGTAAATAAAGGTAACTTACAACTGAAAAAAGAACTATGCGATTTGTGAGGATGATTATCCATATTACAATGTCATATTATATTTGGCTGATCAAATCTTCACTTTCTAAGTGGACTCTCTTTAGCCAGCCCACAGATCCAATCAGTTCAGTTCAGTTCAGTCACTCAGTCGTGTCCGACTCTTTGCGACCCCATGAATCGCAGCACGCCAG
>SJYX01023429.1:134885-190510 GCA_006410675.1 Oreotragus oreotragus | reverse complement strand
AAGAGGCAGGTTAGGTGGTCTGGTATTCCCATCTCTTTCAGAATTTTCCACAGTTTCTTGTGATCCACACAGTCAAAGGCTTTGGCATAGTCAATAAAGCAGAAATAGATGTTTTTCTGGAACTCTCCTGCTTTTTCCATGATCCAGCAGATGTTGGCAATTTGATCTCTGGTTCTTCTGCCTTTTCTAAAACCAGCTTGAACATCAGGGAATTCACGGTTCACATATTGCTGAAGCCTGGCTTGGAGAATTTTGAGCATTACTTTACTAGCGTGTGAGATGAGTGCAATTGTGCGGTAGTTTGAGCATTCTTTGGCATTGCCTTTCTTTGGAATTGGAATGAAAACTGACCTTTTCCAGTCCTGTGGCCACTGCTGAGTTTTCCAAATTTGCTGCATATTGATTGCAGCACTTTCACAGCATCATCTTTCAGGATTTGAAACAGCTCAACTGGAATTCCATCACCTCCACTAGCTTTGTTCGTACTGATGCTTTCTAAGGCCCACTTGACTCCAAGATGTCTGGCTCTAGATGAGTGATCACATCCTCATGAGTATCTGGGTCGTGAAGATCTTTTCTGTACAGTTCTTCTGTGTATTCTTGCCACCTCTTGTACAGGAGACAGGGATCAAGACCATTCCCATGGAAAAGAAATGCAAAAAAGCACAGCTCCAACAGTGTCCCCATACTGCCCTTTCTCTCTCCATTCTTTGTCCTGTTGTGGCCTTACAGCCCTCCCAACCCCTCTGTCTCCCTCTCCATCAGCTGGTCCCCTTCTAACTCCCCCTGTCTCTGAGGTGGGAGGGGGAGCCCAGGTTCCCCCACTCTAGCAAGTTTGTTAACCCCTTTGGATTCTTCTGAACAAAGATCCCCATATCCCTGGAGAGACGTTCCAAGATTTTTATCATTCTTTCTGTCCCTGTTATCACAGTCAATTTGAGCACTGTTTGGGCTGTATTGTAGCCATAAAGCTATGACTATAGAAAGGAAAGATAACTTGTTTGATATAGGACGGCCATGATGTTGTTTAGACTCTGGAGAAAACGGGTTAAGATGATTTTTTTTTTCCTTTGAAAGTGCAAAACCGGTTCTTTTTACATGTGGAATTAAAAAGGCGAAGACCTGCCAAAAAAAAGGCTTAAGTTTAACCTTTGCCAGGGCTTCCCAGATGACTCTAGTATCACAGAATCTGCCAGGCCCTGGGGGAGACACAGGAGACGTGAATGTGATACCTGGGTAAGGAAGATCCCCTGGAGGAGTGAATGGAACCCACTCCAGTATTCTTGCCTGGGGAGTCCCATCATGGACAGAAGAGCCGGGTGGGCTAGAGTCCACAGGGTTTCAGGGGGTTGGACAGGAGTGAAGCGAACTTGCATAGCATGCCACCTTTGCCATGTCCTTGAAATATGTAACCCATTTTTCCAGAGATTTCAGTCTTGGGCAAGTTGGAATTTTAAACCGCGGGGCGGAGGGTGGGAAGCAAAAGGTGAAAGAGACATTTTAAATCTCAAGCAGGAAAGTATGAGAGCTCTCATGTCTGTTGATCTGCATTTATGTTTGTCTCAGTGTGTGTCTTTGTTTTTGGATAATGTTCCTGAGGTGAATTTGTAAATGAGCTCTAATTCAGTTGTTCGTTAAAAAAAAAAGTAAGCACTTACAAATCAAACAATTACAAGAGAAATTAACCTAAATGAATTTCAGGTTCACATGAATTGGGAAATAGTATTAAATATCTAGTATTAATGTTTGTTTGCTAATCTAATTAAGACATATCTTGTGTCTTCAACATTGTCTGATACTTTTATTGTACCTAGGTTTAATGTTAAGTAAGTTTGTCAACAAACTTGAGTGAAGAAACTTTTAAGGAAAGAATGCAAATGCAATTGAAGCTTTTAAATAAACTCTGTTAAGAATGATTATACTTGAGAAATGTCTGTCTAAAATAGTCTCTCCAGATTTGAATAACCTGAACTCCTGCTGCTGCTGCTGTCACTTCAGTCATGTCCGACTCTGTGCAACCCCACAGACGGCAGCCCACCAGGCTCCCCCATCCCTGGGATTCTCCAGGCAAGAATACTGGAGTGGATCCCATTTCCTTCTCCAATGCATGAAAGTGAAAAGTCAAAGTTTAAGTCGCTCAGTTGTGTGCGACTCCTAGCGACCTCATGGACTGCAGCCTACCAGACTCCTCCGTCCCTGGGATTTTCCAGGCAAGAGTACTGGAGTGGGGTGCCATTGCCTTCTCCAACCTGAACTCCTAGGGTTGTGCTGAACTAAGTAATGAAAGTTCATTGAATATCTAGGTCATTTCCAAATAAAATAGGATTTTGAAACAGATTACTGAAAACTCATTTCCTCTTACAGACAAACTGAAGAGATTTTGGACTATTAATGAATATGTTTGGTGCCACCCTGAGACGTTCTCTATAAGAAAGCAAATATTCTTAGACATTATCACTGGTATTTATGTTCACCAGTCTACAAAATGCTAATATATCTGATAGCTCATGGTTGCTTAAGGAAAGTAAGACATGTGTTTTTAGTAAGAAAGGTATGAGAAATGTGGGCCAATCACCTTGCTTTGTCCCCCCTGGTTAATTTGTCTCAGGACCCTCCCCTTGGGTACACAGGCACACCCTGGATCTTGAAGTAAAGGCTTCTCAGAGGGGCAAAACTCATTATGGCCTGGACTGAGCCTGTGACTTTTGACTCCAAGGCACCTTTCTGCACTTCTGTATTGTCTCCTGTATCAGACAGGGTGTTTTCCTTCCTTTATCCTTGCCATGACTGTTCCCTTGAATTAAGAGACAAACTGCCTGTTTACCCTGTTTTTGTTGGCTGTAAATTCCTCAACCAGAGCCCATCTATCTCTTATCTCAGGGCATGCAAGAGGAGGGTAGTTGATTGTAGATGTCCAACCTGCAGCCCATTCAGCTCCTTCCTCAAAATTACATTTTACTAAGGAAAATGAAAAGTACTTCTGACTTACAGAGGGCTGTTTCTAAATGAACAAAGTGTTGGTTTTTTTTTTAAAGAGAGGTTTCATGGAAAGTAGACTCCAAGAAAAGAGATCCCAAAAGTCAAGGTCTTTATATGTTCTGCAACAATCTGTCATTTGACTCATGTCAATTTTGTTGCTTGACTTTGGGTACCATGTGATGAGGTATTTCAAAGGTGTTTACTTCCCCTTTTCCCCCGCCTGTGGTAATTAGTGCTGTAAGGTGGCACTAAAAAAAAAAAAAAAAAAAAATTATTTGTTTTTGGCTTTGTTGCTTCAGGTCTTTGTTGTTTCAGGGGCTTTTCTCTACTTGCAGCGAGCAAGGGCTACCCTCTAGTTACAGGGCATGGACTTCTCATTCTAGTGGATTCTCTTGTGGCAATGCGTGGTCTCTGTGCGTTTGTGCAGTAGTTGTGACTCCTCATCTCTAGAGCACAGAATCATTATGTGTGGCCTACAGGCTTTGTTGTTCTCAGGCATGTGGGGATTTCCTGGATCAGGGATCAAACCTGTGTGCCCTGCACTAGCAGGCGGATTCTTTACCTCTGAGCCACAAGGGATGCCCTGAAGCTTGTTCCTTTACATATATCTTGGAGCCAATGAACTGGGTGAGTTTAGGTTACTGTGTAGATAGGGACTTGATGTATTGAATGATTACTATGTAACTAGAAAAATTTTCACTTACAATATAACTGACACAAACCACTTGTTAATGTCATAAAATGCCTATATGTCTATCTACTGATAGATTTCTAAGAGGTATTTGGAAAAGTGTTTATTTATTTATTTTAAAAATTATTTTAGGGAATTCCCTGAGAGTCCAGTGGATAGGATTCAGTAGTTTCAGTGCAGCTAGCCTGGATTTAATCTATGGTCAGAGAACCAAGTTCTCAGAAGCCACATGGTCCAGCAAAAACAAACAAACAAACAAACAAAAAAATATATATATATACATACATATATTGTTTACAGAATTCTTTATTTTCTCAATGCAGTATTTGTGGAACAGTTACTAACTGCCATTTATTTTTCACATTATTCATTAGAATGCTTCTTTTGCATTGTTTACCATTCCAGTGTGTTGCCGGATTGATGCTTGTTTGCTCAGTTGCTCAGTCCTGTCTGACTGTGTGATATTATGGACTGTAGGCTACCAAGCTTTCCTATCCATGGAATTTTTTTCAGGCAAGAATAGTGCACTTGGTTGGGATTTCCTGCTCCAGGGGGTCTTTCCTACCCAAGGATTGTATCCCCCTGTGCTGTGTCTTCTGCACTGGCAGGCAGCTTGTTTACCACTGAGTCACCTCTCTAGTCCTGTATGTTCTTTGCCATTTAAATATGTATAAATATGCATAAAGTGTGTACAATATACCATTAGTTTCTCCTCAGTTATGAGACAGCAGTGTGTTTAGTACAAAGTAGGATGATTTTTGAGGTCATGGTGGGAAAATGTTTTCTTTGCGAACTGACATGAGTTTGCATAAAATGAATGTTTTCTGATTGTGTTTGAAACTACACTACCCTAAAATTAATTTGAATTACATATGATCATTCTTTTTTAAAGAGGTCTATTCCTTTAGTGTTCTATAGTTTGAAGATCATCTTTGCAAAGATTCGTAATTCTGTTAGATGGATATGACTTTTGGTATAAAAGTCATGTGTTTGACAAGAAATAATTTATTTATGAAGTGAAACTAAGAGAATATCTGTGGTTCTTTATGTCTTGTAGATATGTCTCATATAGAGATGATCAAGAAATTACAGGCAAAAGCAGACAGTGGTAAAGGGGAAATTTTTCAAAGAGTGATGTTTGGAAGAGTTGAAAGCCTTGAAAGCAAAGATTTTCACCTCAGCAAGATCCAGGAAAATATAGATGACTTTGATTGTCTGTGGACAGATAATGAAGAAATGACAAAGGATTGTCTACATCCTATAACAGAAACCTCACTGATGGAACAGATCATCATAGTAGAAGTGATGCAGAAAATGGAACTTTTGAAAGGCACAGATCAAGCTTTCAGGATGAATTGCAGATGATGCAATATGAAGGGATAATTTTTGAGTGTAGTCAAGTTGTCACAAACATCAGCACCTCAACGTTTATCATCTCAGAGAACTCGTAATGTCTGCAAATGCTTTTCTCATAAAGATGCGAATGCTGTTATGCATCCTTCAGAACTGTTACCAGACCATGAAACACAAAATTAAAGACCTTACAAATGTAATGAGTGTGACATAACCTTTCTTCAGGACTCAGAACTCACTAGACATCAACGAATCCACACAGGAGGAAAACCATATAAATGCGATGTGTGTGGCAAGGCTTTTAATCAAACTAGAATACTTGCAATTCATTGGAGAATTCATACTGGAGAGAAACCACATAAATGTGATGTGTGTGGCAAGGCCTTTAAGCAAGCTGCAAAATTTGTAATTCATTGGAGATATCATATGAGAGAGAAACCACATAAATGTGATGTATGTGGCAAGGCCTTTAGTCAAACTCAAACCTGGCAGTTCATTAGAGAACTCATATGGGAGAGAAGCCATACAAATGCAATGTATGTGGCAAGGCGTTTAGCCACACTGCAAACCTTACTGTTCATTGGAGACTTCATACTGGAGTGAAACCATATAAATGAGACTTTTGTAACATTAAAATGCATGTAGACGATGACTGGGAACATAGTAGGTGCCCTGTAAATGTAAAGAAAGACAGTTGCTTTAGGACTTGAGTTCAGTCAGATAATACACATAGAAACGTTTACAAATAGTGCCAAGTTGATAATTTTGGTGAAAAAAATTCTAGTGTCTTCTTAAGACTTTATATTTTACAATGTACTTTGTTGTCCATAACTGACAGATCTTTCAGAAACAGACAACAAAGAAATGATAGAAAATATATTACAATTTTTCAACAAGAAGTAAATTGCCTAATTACCGTCAAGTGATCATATGGTAATTTGACATTCCATTACATTAAAGTATTTGCTTAAGTATTATATATTATGATGTAAACAACTTTTTCTTATATAACTATTTGAAGCTTTGTCATCCTAAGCATGGAACAGGAAGTATTATAAAGAAGTATGTATTTCTCATTAAAAGTTTTTTTCTCTCATTAATAATCTTTAAAATGTATTTTTGGCTATGCTAAGTCTTCATTGTGCTGGCTTTCTCTTTTTGCAGCAATCGGGCTATGAATTCTCCACATAAACTTGGCTGGGGTATGGTTGTAGATTGGCATTTTGAGGCTTATTTGGTCAGTCCAGAGGACTCAATGTCTCTTTTTTTTTTTGGCAGTACTGAGCCTTTTTTTTTTTTACTGTACGTGGGATTTCTCTAGTTGCAGCAAGCAGAAGTGACTTTCTAGTTACTTGAGTACAGGCTTCTCATTACTGGGGTTACTGTTGTTGCAGAGCACAGGCTTTAGAGCACAGGCTCAGTACTCGCGTTGCACGGGCTTAGTTGCTCCGAGGCATGTGGCATCCTCTCTGACCAGGGATCAAACCCGGGTCCTATGCATTGGCAGGTAGATTATTTACCACTGGACCACCAGGAAAGTTCTACTCGTTGTCTTTTAACTGTGCGCTATGTGTGTTAATACACTGCCAAACAAAATTGGGATCATCAACCAATAACTGGGAGATCTGAAACCAGGAGAGACTCCCCCAAACTTCTCTAGACTTGCTGAAGAGGTGGATGTACCCAAAAGACCCGTCCTGAAATACCAAGGCCAGAATGTCCAAAGCACAGTATGGTGCTTGCTTTTCTCAATCCTGCATTCTCTCAGGGTGCACTTTCGCTGGGCCACTGCAGTGACTAATAAGTTTGATCCTTGAAGAAGTGGAATGTCAAGGCATTTTTCTCCTTGGAAGTGTTAGTATGAAGTAGCTCTTTCTAAGAGTTTTGTGTTTCACATCCTAGCTTGTCAGTTCAGTTAGTTCTGTCGCTCCGTCGTGTCTGCCTCCTTGCGACCTGATGAATCGCAGCACCACAGGCCTCCCTGTCCGTCACCAATTCCCGGAGTCCACTCAAATTCATGTCCGTCGACTCAGTGATGCCATCCATCCATCTCATCCTCTGTTGTCCCCTTGTCCTCCTGCCCCCAGTGCCTCCCAGCATCAGGGTGTTTTACAATAAGTCAACTCTTCCCATGAGGTGGCCAAAGTACTGGAGTTTCAGCTTTAGCATCAGTCCTTCCAATGAACACTCAGGACTGATCTTTAGAATGTTCTGATTGGATATCCTTGCAGTCCAAGGGACTCTCAAGAGTCTTCTCTAACACCACAGTTCAAAAGCATCAATTCTTCAGTGCTTAGCTTTCTTCACAGTCCAACTCTCACACCTATACGTGACCAGTGGAAAAACCATAGCCTTGACTAGATGGTCCTTTGTTGGCAAAGAAATGTCTCTGCTTTTGAATATGCTACCTAGGTCACTCATAACTTTCCCTCCAAGGAGTAAGCATCTTTTAATTTCATGGCTGCAGTCACCATATGCAGTGATTTTGGAGACCAGAAAAGTAAAGTCAGCCACTGTTTCCACTGTTTCCCCATTTATTTGCCATGAAGTAATGGGACCGGATACCATGATCTTAGTTTTCTGAATGTTGAGCTTTAAGCCAACTTTTTCCACTCTCCTCTTTCACTTTTATCAAGAGGCTTTTTAGCTCCTC
Source organism: Oreotragus oreotragus (assembly GCA_006410675.1). Taxonomy (NCBI): domain Eukaryota; kingdom Metazoa; phylum Chordata; class Mammalia; order Artiodactyla; family Bovidae; genus Oreotragus; species Oreotragus oreotragus. The sequence continues at coordinate 182,834 of SJYX01023429.1, read as the reverse complement.
TTCACTTTCTGCCATAAAGGTAGTCTTATCTGCATATCTGAGGTTATTGATATTTCTCCTGCCAAGCTTAATTCCAGCTTATGCTTCTTCCAGCCCAGCGTTTCTCATGATGTACTCTGCATATAAGTTAAATAAGCAAGATGAGAATATACAGCCTTGACATACTCCTTTTCCTATTTGGAACCAGTCTGTTGTTCCATGTCCAGTTCTAACTATTGCTTCCTGATCTGCATACAGGTTTCACAAGAGGCAGATCAGGTGGTCTAGTATTCCCATCTCTTTCAGAATTTGTTTCAGAGTTTATTGTGAGTGACACAGTCAAAGGCTTTGACATAGCCAATAAAGCAGAAATAGATGTTTTTCTGGAACTCTTTTGTTTTTTCGATGATCCAGCAGATGTTGACAGTTTGATCTCTGGTTCCTCTGCCTTTTTTAAAACATGCTTGAACATCTGGAAGTTCACGTATGCTGAAGCCTGGCGTGGAGAATTTTGAGCATTACTTTACTAGCATGTGAGATGAGTGCAGTTGTGTGGTAGTTTGAGCATTCTTTGGCATTGCCTTTCTTTGGAATTGGAATGAAAACTGACCTTTTCCAGTCCTGTGGCCACTGCTTTTTCCAAATTTGGTGGCATATTGAGTGCAGCACTTTCCCAGCATCATCTTTTAGGATTTGAAACAGCTCAACTGGAATTCCATCACCCCCACTCCGCTCTGTTCGTAGTGATGCTTTCTAAGGGCCACTTGACTTCACATTCCAGGACGTCTGGCTCTAGGTGAGTGATCATATCATCATGATTATGTTGCTCGTGAAGATCTTTGTTTGTACAGTTCTTGTGTGTATTCTTGCCACCTCTTCTTAATATCTTCTGCTTCTGTTAGGTCTATACCATTTCTGTCCTTTATGGGGCCCATATTTGCATGTAATGTTCCTTTGGTATCTCTAATTTTCTTGAAGAGATCTCTAGTCTTTCCCATTCTGTTGTTTTCCTCTGTTTCTTTGCACTGATCGCTGAGGAAGGCTTTTTATCTTTCCTTGCTGTTCTTTGGAACTCTGCATGCAGATGCTTATATCTTTCCTTTTCTCCTTTGCTTTTCGCTTCTTCTTTTCATAGCTATTTGTAAGGCCTCCCCAGACAGCCACTTTGCTTTTTTGCATTTCTTTTCCATGGGGATGGTCTTGATCCCTGTCTCCTTTACAGTGTCGTGAACCTCCATCCATAGTTCATCAGGCATTCTATGTATCAGATCTAGTCTCTTAAATCTATTTCTCACTACCACTGTATAATCATAACGGATTTGATTTAGGTCATACCTGAATGGTCTAGTGGTTTTCCCTACTTTCTTCAATTTCAGTCTGAATTTGGCAATAAGAAGTTCATGATCTGAGCCACATAGCACTGAAAAGAAGAGAGGCGAAAAGCAAAGGAGAAAAGAAAAGATATAAGCATCTGAATGCAGAGTTCCAAAGAATAGCAAGAAGAGATAAGAAAGCCTTCTTCAGCAATCAATGCAAAGAGATAGAGGAAAACAACAGAATGGGAAAGACTAGAGATCTCTTCAAGAGAATTGGAGATACCAAGGGAACATTTCATGCAAAGATGGGCTCTACAGTCCCCAGACAGCCACTTTGCTTTTTTGCATTTCTTTTCCATGGGGATGGTCTTGATCCCTGTCTCCTTTACAGTGTCGTGAACCTCCATCCATAGTTCATCAGGCATTCTATGTATCAGATCTAGTCTCTTAAATCTATTTCTCACTACCACTGTATAATCATAACGGATTTGATTTAGGTCATACCTGAATGGTCTAGTGGTTTTCCCTACTTTCTTCAATTTCAGTCTGAATTTGGCAATAAGAAGTTCATGATCTGAGCCACAGTCAGCTCCTGGTCTTGTTTTTGCTGACTGTGTAGAGCTTCTCCATTTTGGCTGAAAAGGATATAAACAGTCTGATTTCAGCATTGACCATCTTGTGATGTCTATGTGTATAGACTTCTCTTGTGTTATTGGAAGAGGTTGTTTGCCTTGACTAGTGTGTTCTCTTGGCAAAACTATTAGCCTTTGCCCAGCTTCATTTTGTATTCCAAGGCCAAATTTGCCTGTTACCCCAGGTTTTTCTTGACTTCCTACTTTTTCATTCCAGTCCCCTATAATGAAAAGGACATCTTTTCTGGGGGTTAGTTCTAAAAGGTCTTGTAAGTCTTCGTAAAACCGTTCAGCTTCTTCAGCGTTACGGGTTGGGGCATAGGCTTGGATTACTGTCATATGTTCAAAATTCTCCAAGCCAGGCTACAGCAATAACGTGAACTATGAACTTCCTGATGTTCAAGCTGGTTTTAGAAAAGGCAAAGGAACCAGAGATCAAATTAACCATTATCCGCTGGATCATCAAAAAAGCAAGAGAGTTCCAGAAAAACATCTATTTCTGCTTTATTGGCTATGTCAAAGCCTTTGACTGTGTGGATCACAATAAACTGTAAAAAATTCTGAAAGATATGGGAATACCAGACCACCTGACCTGCCTCTTGAGCAATTTGTGTGCAGGTCAGGAAGCAACAGGTAGAACTGGACATGGAACAACAGACTGGTTCCGAATAGGAAAAGGAGTACATCAAGGCTGTGTATGGTCACCTTGCTTATTTAACTTATATGCAGAGTACATTATGAGAAACGCTGGGCTGGAAGAAGCACAAGCTGGAATCAAGATTGCCGAGAGAAGTACCAATAACCTCAGATATGCAGATCACACCACCGTTATGGCAGAAAGTGAAGAGGAACTAAAAAACTTCTTGATGAAAATGAAAGAGGAGAGTGAAAAAGCTGGGTTAAAATTCAGCATTCAGAAAACGAAGATCATGACATCTGGTCCCATCACTTCATGTGAAATAGATGGGGAAACAGTAGAAACAGTGTCAGACTTTTTTTCTGGGCTCCAAAATCACTGCAGTTGGTCATTGCAGCCGTGAAATTAAAAGATGCTTACTGCTTGGAAGAAAAGTTATGACCAACCTAGATAGCATATTCAAAAACAGAGAAATTACTTTGCCAACAAAGGGCCGCCTAGTCAAGGCTATGGTTTTTCCTGTGGTCATGTATGGATGTGAGAGTTGGACTGTGCCGAAAGCTGAGTGCTGAGGAATTGATGCTTTTGAACTGTGGTGTTGGAGAAGACTCCTGAGAGTCCCTTGGACTGCAAGGAGATCCAAGCAGTCCATTCTGAAGATCAGCCCTGGGATTTCTTTGGAAGGAATGATGCTAAAGCTGAAACTCCAGTATTTTGGCCACCTCATGCGAAGAGTTGACTCATTGGAAACGNTGTGGTGTTGGAGAAGACTCCTGAGAGTCCCTTGGACTGCAAGGAGATCCAAGCAGTCCATTCTGAAGATCAGCCCTGGGATTTCTTTGGAAGGAATGATGCTAAAGCTGAAACTCCAGTATTTTGGCCACCTCATGCGAAGAGTTGACTCATTGGAAACGACTCTGATGCTGAGAGGGATTGGGGGCAGTAGGAGAAGGGGACGACAGAGGATGAGATGGCTGGATGGCATCACGGACTCGACTGACGTGAGTCTGAGTGAACTCCAGAAGTTGGTGATGGATAGGGAGGCCTGGCGTGCTGCGATTCATGGGGTCGCAAAGAGTCAGACACGACTGAGCAACTGAACTGAACTGATCTGATGCACCTGACTTACATGAAGTGAAAATAGAAAGCTAAACATGTAAACTATTAGGAAATAAACTTCAGTACTAAGGTTAAAAGTGGTATCTCTTTTCGACCTTGGAGAATTCTGAAATAATTTATTTGGGATTATTTATTTATTACTGGCTGAACAGTTGTGGCTCAGGGGCTTAGTGGCTCCACAGCATGTGGGAATTCCCTGGACCACGCATTGACCCCTCGTCTCCTGCATTGGCAGGCCGATTCCTTATCCCTGAGTCATCAGGGAAGTCCAGAAATCATTGAGAATGCACACTACATGGTGGCATTTTTGTTTGTTTGTTTGATAAACTAGAAATTTCATAGATTCAATCCCAACTTTTTTGTTCTTGTTACTTTCAAGTCACTGAAAGCACAAGATGGCACCAAACCCAAAGTTTGGTTTGGATACTGGGACAGATGATATGTTATGAGAATGTTTGTTAACTGATGAATCTTTCTAGTTGCAGCACTGTAGACTTCCAATCTGATGGGAATTTCTCAGCCTGCCCGGATAGGCAGCATAGGAAGCGGTTGGTTTTAAAGTCTAGAGGTAGTAGAGTAGAGTAGTCAAACATCGGAGAAACCACAGTGAGACTGTTTAACAAAACACTGAATATTTACTCAGGCTAAGAATTTGTTACATTCCTTTTCCTGATGTACAGATATGTTCCATTATTCTATCTGGTTGTTGAAGATGGTCGTAAATTACTATTTATCTGTTTTACTAAACAAAAAAATTACTATTTACTATCTATTGCCTAAGACATTTTTATACTAGCCTAATGAAGAGTAATGTTTAGAAATATTTAATATTAATAAATACTAAATAGAAGTCTAGTTTTCCAAAGCATATTAAAATGTTGATGTAACATTGTAGAATTAATAAATATGCTCCATACTTCATTGTCAGCTCTAGTAGAATTTCCTTTTTCTTGAGTTTTTTGTTTTTTGTTTTTAAATACTGTGATGGTTTTGGCTATTCCTCAACATGAATCGGCCATAGGCGTTCATGTGTCGCCTGCCTCCTTCCCCACCCTACCCCTCCAAGTTGTCACAGAGCAGTGTCTCTGGATGTCCAGTCATATATCAAACTCCCACTGTCTCTATTTTACATATGGTAGGCCTGGCATGCTNACACCCGCTGCGCTGTGCTGTCTGCGACCCCATGGACTGTAGCCCACCAGGCTCCTCTGTCCATGGGGTTCTCCAGGCAAGAATACTGGAGTGGGTTGCTATGCCCTCCTCCAGAGGATCTTCCCAATCCAGGGATCGAACTCACATCTCTACATCTTTTGCTTTGGCAATGTTTGGAAGGTTCTTTACCACTTTCCCACTGTACCACCTGGGAAACCCTTTTACTTACTAAGAAAATGCAAAATAAAACCACAATGAGATACCACTACATATGCACCAGCATCTTTAAAATAAACCCTGACAACACCAAGTGCTGCTAAGGGTGTGGAGCCACAGGAACCCTCGTCCACGGCTGTCGGGGCCAACAGTTAAAACTACTCCAGAAAACCCGTAGGTCCTATCTCCTAAAGAGGGACACAGACCCACTCATGACCCAGCCATTCCACTCTCCAGTAAACAGCAAACGCAGGCGCACACGTATGCTCACCAGAAGACTTGCTCCAGAGTGTTCAGAGCCACGTAAGCGGACAGATCGTCAGATCAGAAATAACCCACATGGACATAACATATCCACGAGCCGTGGAGAAGACAAGCCCTGTGGTGATAAAAGACCCTTCTAGATTCTCCAGGGAACAGAATCGATAGGCAGATACAGATGATGTGGATATAGATATAAATGGTTAGTTATAAGGAATTGGCTCATGTGATTCGGAGGCTGAGACTTCCTTAGATTTGCGGCTGGCAACTGGACATCCAGGAGAGTTGATGGTGTAGATTCCAGGTCAAGTCCAAGTCCAAATCCAAAGCGAGGTCGCCACCTGGAGGCGGGCAGGCAAAGGAGGCTCATTCTCCCTCACTCAGCCTCTTTTGTTCAAGTCTCCAGTGGGATGGATGAGGCCCATCCATGTTGGGGTTGGGGGGAGTCTATCAGTTCAAATGTTAATCTCATCCTGAAACACCCAGAGTCACGTTTGGCCAGAAATCTGAGCACCCCATGGTCCAGTCAAGTTGATACATTAAACTAACCACCCTAGAGCCCTGCTGCCCTTGGGCGCACTCCAACTTACCCTGCTGCTGAGAGACGCCACCTGGACACGTAAGCCCCCTCTGCCCTGGGAGCGCCCTGTCCTCCTCCTCCACAAGCCATGCCCCCTGTCCCTGGAGCGTCTCCTGTCGAGGGACCTTCTCACAGGCCACCTGTCCAAGAGTCACCCAATAAAGCTGGCTGTGCAACACTGCCGCCTTGTGGTCTTGTCTCCTCCTTGATCAGCCTCAAGAGCGTCGCATGGAAGAACTTGTGTATGACCCTTCCTGCCCTGTCTGAACTCTCAGAAGAAGGGTAATGTTGAAATCCCCATGCTCTTCGCATCAGATTTGTCCCCATCCTCCTTTAATTTCTTGTCCTCAACCCAAAGAATTCTTGAGGATGTGCCGGGGAAGAGAAGCAGGCAGACGAATGCAGCATCCTGCCCCCATCTTCTAAGCTGATCTCAACCAAGAATAGCAAAGTCAGAACTTAAACTACACTGAGACCTTTAGTGGCGCCCAGCACTGAAAAGGTCATGATGTCCACCAGCTGCTCTTGATGAACTTCAAAACAAGAACACTAAACTATAACATTCCAAGCTTACATGCGTGCTGAAATTAAAAATCACTTCTAGATTTTTCCGAATGCAAAATGCTAAGGAAGTTTGTGGAAAACAAATATACCATGTTCAAAAAATGCTTTGTTTTGCTTTGGTTGTGACCCTAGCTTGTTGGTACACTCAGCCTATGGAACAGTCCTCCACTGCTTATACTCAAGGCTGGTACAGAACATAGATTCTTTAAGCCAGGACCACAGGCAGATGCTTAGCATAGTACATGACATGTAGAAGACGCTCCATAAATGTTTGAACTGATTTGAACAGATAAGTTGGAGAATTATAACAATTTTAAATCTATATACTATGCAGAACTATCTTTTTCTTCTAGTGGCTCTCAAGTAATTGAAATAATATAATATCGAGACTACTGTAATATATTTATCGTTGTATTATTAATAAGAGAAAATTAGTTTAAAAAATCAAAAGGGAAAAATTCTTCTTGCATGATCCGTGGAGAAAATAGTCAATAAGGAATTTGGCATCCCAGTGGTAAGGATTCAGTTTCACAGACAGGGGCCCACGTCTGATCCCTGGCTGGGGAACTAGGTCCTCAAAAGCTGATGGTGCCGTCAAAAAAATTTTGGTAAACTGAACTTCATCAAAATTTTAAAACTTCTGCTCTGCAAAAGACAATGTCAAGAGAATTTTGAAGACAGGCCTGTGTCTGCAAAAGACACATCTGATAAAGAACTGTCATTCAAAATATACAAAGAACACTTCAGTTCAGTCGCTCAGCTGTGTCTGATTCTGAGACCCATGGACTGCAGCACGCCAGGCCTCCCTGTCCATCACCAGCTCCCAGAGCTTGCTCAAACTCATGTCCATTGAGTCGGTGATGCCATCCAACCATCTCATCCTCTGTCGTCCCCTTCTCCTCCCGCCTTCAATCTTTCCCAGCATCAGGGTCTTTTCCAATGAGTCAGTTCTTCGCATCAGGTGGCCAAAGTATTGGAGTTTCAGCTTCAGCATCAGTCCTTTCGATGCATATTCAAGACTGATTTCCATTGGGATGGACTGGTTCAATTTAAAATGATCATGAGAGGCTGCTGCTGCTCAGGTGCTTCAGGCGTGTCCGACTCTGTGCGACCCCAGAGACGGCAGCCCACCAGGCTCCCCCATCCCTGGGATCCTCCAGGCAAGAACACTGGAGTGGGTTGCCATTGCCTTCTCCAATGAATGAAAGTGAAAAGTGAAAGGGAAGTCGCTCAGTCGCGTCCGACTTTTCGCGACCCCGTGGACTGCAGCCCACCAGGCTCCTCCGTCTGTGGATTTTCCAGGCGAGAGCACTGGAGTGGGTGCCGTTGCCACTGCCCTAGTAGAATAGCCAGAATCCAGCAGTCCGACAACGCCAACTACTGGTGAGGATGCGGAATAACAGGAAGGCTCCTTCATGCCGGTGGGAAGGCAAAATGCTACCATCTCTCTGGAAGACAGTTGGGCAGTTTTGTAAAGTTTCTTAGAAAACTAAACAGACATACGACCCCGCAGTCCTGCTCCTCGGTATTCTCCCAGAGGCACTGAAAACGTAGCTGTTGTTTAGTCGTGCAGTCAAGTCAGATCCTTTGTGACCCCGTGGACTGTAGGCCACCAGGCTCCTCTGTCCATGGAATTCTCCAGGCAATAATACCACAGTGGACTGCCATTTCCTTCTCCAGGGGATCTTCCCAACCCAGGGGCTGAACCTGGGTCTCCTGTTCTGGCAGGTGGATTCTTTACCACTGAGACACCAGGGAAGCCTGTTGAAAACCTCAGTTCAGTTCTGTTCAGTTGCTCATTTGTGTCCAGCTCTTTGCGACCCCATGAACNAAATATACCATGTTCAAAAAATGCTTTGTTTTGCTTTGGTTGTGACCCTAGCTTGTTGGTACACTCAGCCTATGGAACAGTCCTCCACTGCTTATACTCAAGGCTGGTACAGAACATAGATTCTTTAAGCCAGGACCACAGGCAGATGCTTAGCATAGTACATGACATGTAGAAGACGCTCCATAAATGTTTGAACTGATTTGAACAGATAAGTTGGAGAATTATAACAATTTTAAATCTATATACTATGCAGAACTATCTTTTTCTTCTAGTGGCTCTCAAGTAATTGAAATAATATAATATCGAGACTACTGTAATATATTTATTGTTGTATTATTAATAAGAGAAAATTAGTTTAAAAAATCAAAAGGGAAAAATTCTTCTTGCATGATCCGTGGAGAAAATAGTCAATAAGGAATTTGGCATCCCAGTGGTAAGGATTCAGTTTCACAGACAGGGGCCCACGTCTGATCCCTGGCTGGGGAACTAGGTCCTCAAAAGCTGATGGTGCCGTCAAAAAAATTTTGGTAAACTGAACTTCATCAAAATTTTAAAACTTCTGCTCTGCAAAAGACAATGTCAAGAGAATTTTGAAGACAGGCCTGTGTCTGCAAAAGACACATCTGATAAAGAACTGTCATTCAAAATATACAAAGAACACTTCAGTTCAGTCGCTCAGCTGTGTCTGATTCTGAGACCCATGGACTGCAGCACGCCAGGCCTCCCTGTCCATCACCAGCTCCCAGAGCTTGCTCAAACTCATGTCCATTGAGTCGGTGATGCCATCCAACCATCTCATCCTCTGTCGTCCCCTTCTCCTCCCGCCTTCAATCTTTCCCAGCATCAGGGTCTTTTCCAATGAGTCAGTTCTTCGCATCAGGTGGCCAAAGTATTGGAGTTTCAGCTTCAGCATCAGTCCTTTCGATGCATATTCAAGACTGATTTCCATTGGGATGGACTGGTTCAATTTAAAATGATCATGAGAGGCTGCTGCTGCTCAGGTGCTTCAGGCGTGTCCGACTCTGTGCGACCCCAGAGACGGCAGCCCACCAGGCTCCCCCATCCCTGGGATCCTCCAGGCAAGAACACTGGAGTGGGTTGCCATTGCCTTCTCCAATGAATGAAAGTGAAAAGTGAAAGGGAAGTCGCTCAGTCGCGTCCGACTTTTCGCGACCCCGTGGACTGCAGCCCACCAGGCTCCTCCGTCTGTGGATTTTCCAGGCGAGAGCACTGGAGTGGGTGCCGTTGCCACTGCCCTAGTAGAATAGCCAGAATCCAGCAGTCCGACAACGCCAACTACTGGTGAGGATGCGGAATAACAGGAAGGCTCCTTCATGCTGGTGGGAAGGCAAAATGCTACCATCTCTCTGGAAGACAGTTGGGCAGTTTTGTAAAGTTTCTTAGAAAACTAAACGTCCTAAACAGACATACGACCCTGCAGTCCTGCTCCTCGGTATTTTCCCAGAGGCACTGAAAACGTAGCTGTTGTTTAGTCGTGCAGTCAAGTCAGATCCTTTGTGACCCCGTGGACTGTAGGCCACCAGGCTCCTCTGTCCATGGAATTCTCCAGGCAATAATACCACAGTGGACTGCCATTTCCTTCTCCAGGGGATCTTCCCAACCCAGGGGCTGAACCTGGGTCTCCTGTTCTGGCAGGTGGATTCTTTACCACTGAGACACCAGGGAAGCTTGTTGAAAACCTCAGTTCAGTTCTGTTCAGTTGCTCATTTGTGTCCAGCTCTTTGCGACCCCATGAACCGCAGCACGCCAGGCCTCCCTGTCCATCACCAACTCCCGGAGTTCCCAAACTCATGTCCATCGAGTCGATGATGCCATCCAACCATCTCATCCTCTGTGGTCCCCTCCTCCTCCTGCCCCCAATCTTTCCCAGCATCAGGGTCTTTTCAAACAAGTCAGCTAGGTCCACACAAAAACTCGTGCATGAGTGTTTACAGAGGCTTTATTCAACATTGCCAAAACTTGGAACCAACAAGGTGTTTTAATAAGTGAGTAGATAAATAAGCTATGGTACATACAGACTATAGAATATTATTCTGGGTTAAAAAGAAATGAGCTGTCAAGCCACAAAAAGACATTTCAGACACAAATTACTAAATCAAAGAAGTCAATCTGAACTGGCTACTTACTGTACGGTTTCAACTATTAATAAATAACATTCTGGAAAAGGAAAAACTATAGAGATGGTTAAAAAAAAAAGTCCATGGTTGCCAGGGGTTTGGGGGAGAGATAACTAGTTAGAGCACAGAGGATTTCGAGGGCAATGAGACTACTCCGTATGATAGATACTGTAGTGATGGATATATATCATTATGCATTCAAATCCATAGCACGTACTGAACTGCCTTGTAAACCATGGACTGCGAGTGATTACGATGTGCCAGTGCAGGTCCATCAGTGGTACCCAATAGAGACTCTGGTGGAGACTGTTGATAACAGAGGGGGCTGTACATACGTGAGGCTGGGGGCATATATGGAATCTCTGCATCTTTCTCCAAATTTTGTTGTGAAATTGAAACAATGCTAAAAAAAATTAAGTCTCAAAAAATTTCCTTCTTAACCAAGCATTCATTATTTCCTAAATTTAAATAGTGAGATTATTTTTTCAAAACTCAGATCTCTACGTGGTAGAAGAAAGCTGCACAATTATATAACCCTTTCTGTTGCCAAAGCCTGATGTAAATTAACTAAAAGTTCAGAACTGTACATTAAAAACATGCAATTTTTTGGATCACTGAAAGAAAATTATGGGAGACAACTGACCCCAACCTTTCATTTGCCTTGTTGTTCAGTAATTAATAAATATATTTAGAAATGTCCTTTCCTTCACAAAAATATTATGCTAGAGGAAGAATTAATGTTCCTCATAAAAAGATGAGACAGAACTTGTAAAATGTTATTTATAGCATTTTCAGCAGAAAACTGAATAATAATTTATTTGGCTTATTATGTTCTGCTTATCTTTGAAAGCCAACAAAACTCCAAACTTCTGAGTTCTTAAATGTCAGAACCCCATGATTAAGTGTCTTGAGATCTACAATCTGTTGGAGCCTATTATCTGGAGAAAGATAGCTGCTTCTGCCAGATATATTATACCCTAAGACATGGGGTGCTTGAGATTTTCTCTTTGTTCGAAGTCAGCAGACAGTAAACTAAGCTCCTATTGGGACCCGTGGAGGGGTACACCCCGGCAGGGGAGTGCAAACCTGAAATAGTCTTCCAAAACTGCAGTTGAGTCTCAAGTCATCTCAGCTCATAACTGGGCTGAAGTCCTCAAACTCCACTCCATCTGCTTCACCAGAGTTTGCAGTGAACCTTCTCTGGTGGACAGCAACATCACCCAGAACTTCTGCACTGTTCTTAAACTAGGATCTGTGGACGCCCAGATCCTTTGAGCTACAGTTCAATATAACTGGTTTCTTTAATCTCGTGCATTTTATTCTTTGCATTTAAAAATATTCTTCTAAGGAATTGGAGAAGGAAATGGCAACTCATTCTCATATTCTTGCCTGGAGAATCCCATGGACAGAGGAACCTGGTGGGCTGGTCCACGGGGTCACAGAGAGTCAGACACGACTGGGTGACTGTCACTTCACTTCTAAGGAAGAATCACTAGAAGTAAATCAGAAAGTGAAAAATAACATATATTAACACATACATGTGGAATCTAGAGAATGGTATAGAAGATCTTATTTGCAAAACAGAAATAGAGACACATAGCAAACATTCAGACATCATGGAGGGAACTGGGTGGGATGAATTGGGAGACTGGAATAGGCTTATATACACTATTGATATTGTGTATAAAACAGATCACTAATGAGCACCTACTGTATACCTCAGGAAACCCTACTCAGTGGTCTATGGTGACCTAAATGGGAAGGAAATCCAAAAAAGAGGGGTCATGTGTTTATGTATAACTGGTTCACTTTGCTGTACAGCAGAAACGAATACAACATTGTAAAGCAACTATACTCCAGTAAAAATTAATTTACAAAAATAAAAAAGGAATCACTAGGTTGACAAAGAAGATCCTAATACATATTTCTCATATACAAAGTCTAGAGTTCAATCAAAAATGACCAGGCATACCAAAGACATAAGACCAAGCATAAAATCAACTGCATGTCTACACACTAGCAGCAGTTAGGAAGCAAACTAAAACAAAACAAAACCCTCACCATTTACAACAGCCATGAAAACCATAGAAATGAATCTGATAAAATATGTGCAAGACGATTACTCAGAAAATGAAACCTTTGCTGAAATTCACTCAAAATGACTTACAAATAGAAAAATATTTCATATTCACATGTAAAAAATATTTCATATCATAAATGCCTGCTTCTCTACCTAAACTGATCTAAGTTTTCCATACAGTTCCAAACACAGTCTCCATAGGATTTTATGTAACCCGAAAAGATTTTCTAAAATGTATGTGTAACATCAAAATGTTAAAATCGTTCCCCAAAAGGCCGTGAGAGAGGTGTCCATGGGAAAATGGATTATTAGGAAAAGTCCCTGAGAAACTAATGGTGAAATGGGCCAAGTAAAGGAATTCAAGGAAGACACTGGCAGCATTTGCTACATTGCTCCTAAAAAGAATAAATCATGTGAGGAATGTTCGCTAATGGATATCGAGACTTGTCTAAAGCTATTGGTGATTAGGGCGGCAATATGGTCTTCTCAGAGGGATTTTTTAAAGATTTGACCAGTGGAAAAAATTTCAAGGTGCCTGCAGGGCCATGCTTCTCTACAGGCTCGAGAGAGGAAGTCGCTTTTCTCCTGGTGTTGCTGGCCATCTTCAGCGTTCCTGCGTGTAGACGCATCTCCAGTTTCCACTTCTGTCTTCACGTGGCACCCTTACTAGCGCACCAGCCATTGGATTCAAGGCTTTCTCTCATCTAAAATGACCCACCATAACTTAATTGTATAAGCTGCAAAGACTCTGTTTCCAAATAAGGTTACAGTCTGAGGTTCTGAGTAGACACGAATATTATTTTTTTGTTTTTCTTATTTATTTATTTATTTGGAGTGGACATGAATTTGGGGAGGAGGAGAGGACACTATTCAAGTCATGAATGGCTAATCACCATAGAAACATGTTCAACCCTTTCAGATTCTGGTAAACGCAAATTAGGTCTACCACAGTACACTGGTTCATTCCTCTCGACTGGCGAACATTGAGATGTGCGGAGAGGATCCACCAGATCCTCTGGACCAGTGAGTGGATCAGGTGGACTCACATGTGGGGAAGTGAGAGCTGGTTCATGCCGTCTAACCCATCACAGTTTGGAAAACACTTCCCTATGATGTCGTCAATCCACCTCAGCAAGCTTGCTTCCAGGTACGTGCCCAAGGGAAATTCTCGCACAAGAGTACCAAAAGACATAGAGAGTAAAACTTCTAAATAGCAGCATTTCTGGTTTAAAAAAAAAAAAAAAAGACACTTGAAAACAATTCACTTACAAGAGAATAAATAAACTGGTCTTTCAGCAGTCAAAATAAATGGACTACACCACACACATGAGAATAGGGGAATTTCTCAACATAATGTTGAGTGGGGGGGAAAAAAGCAATTTGCAGAAAACAACAAAGAATATGATATCATTTTTATACAAAAACTACATAGAAGGTGATATCATTTTTTACAAAACACACAAAGGTAAGTGACATGTAACATGCATGATAAAATGTTAACTGAAAGACAGTGATCAATGGGAGTGGAATAGATTCAACGTGGACGTCTTGGCTGCCCTGAAGGAATTTCCAAAAGCAGAATCTGAGCCTGGCACACAGAAGGAGAAAGAGGACAAATCACTTATTCCTTGTCAGTTTTTCCTGTGAAAGCTTCCTTCCTTCCTTCATTCATTCAACAGTTACTGAGACAAGAGCTGTCAGAGAGGGGTCTTCTAAAGGGATCTTCTAGAGGCTACAAGGGTGGGTGGGTCAGCCCTGGCTCATTCTGGGAAAGGAAGGCGTTTCAAAAGGGGGAGGGAGACAGGGTATATAAAGAGCTTAAATTTTATTTTGAAACATTAAGCTCCTTGATGAAAGAAGATTTAGATTCCTGTAACCATGACACAATTCATGTTTTATTCATAATCTTGTGTATTGTTTATTCTTATCTTTCTCAAACTAATCCCAGCCTTCTTCGCTCATTGCTCGAGTGTTTGGTCACGTCCTTTAGCCTCATGTGACATTGACTAATTTCTCTCTGATTCCCCTGAAGACACTTTAGCCCTTCGTGCTTCCAGTCCCATCTGTCTTACATTTTCATTCTGTACCCTGCAACTTGCCACGTTCTGCACAGGAACATCTACAAGGCACGGGGCCACCAGATTCGTTTCCCGAGGAACCACCACAAAGTGTCAATAAAAATGGCCCACGAGGCAGGAATTTGAGACACTCCCTGGAGGCCGCCCTAATCCTCTACTCCCCGGGTTCTTGCTGTCTGCTGGGTGGGCACTGGCAGCTTAGCATCCTGCAGAAGCTTCCTTGAAAACCTGACATGAGAACCCTGGAGAGGCCCCAGCTCTGTTCCTTCTGTGGAGCTTAATAGTGCTATTAGCTGCTGCGCTGGGGGAGGAAGACAGGGGACAAGACTGCAGAACAGCAAGATTTCGTTTTCCTACCGGCGAAACTCTGCCCTGCAAAAGATGTCGAGCTGGAAGGAAGTCTTAATCTCTCCCCAGTGATTCCTTGTGGCATCTACACAATACAGATCTCTCCACTTCCTTTTCAGAGCTCACACTGGAAGCCATCTTTGGTCGCCATGGAAAAGAGTCTAATACAGAAGTAAGATGAGGAGAAGGTCTGGAGTTAGACTGTCCGAGCCTGGGTTCTCGTAGTCACAGCTGCCATCCACTGCTATGAGGACGTAGGTCGGAAAAACAGGGATAATAATACTATGTCCTTATAAGACTGCATTGGGCTTCCCTGGTGGCTCAGACAGTTAAGAATTTGCCTACAATGCGGGAGACCTGGGTTCGATCTTTGGGTCAGGAAGATCCCCTGGAGAAGGAAACGGCCACCCACTCCAGTATTCTTGGCCTGGAGAATTCCATGGGCAGAGGAGCCTGGTATAGTCCACAGGGTCTCAAAGAGTCAGACACCACTGAGCAACTAACACTTTCATAAGTCTGCATTAATTGAGATAGACATCACACTAAATCTAAGAAAAGTGCCTGTCAAATAGTAGATATCCATTCAAGCTTGTAGTATTAGTTTCTACTTCTTACAAGGTAGGTGTCATTCTTCACACAAAGTCTCATAAGAGTGGCCAATTGGTCTTACTTCTGAGCTCATGCAAACTCCAGAAAAGAGCATTGCTCTAAATCTCGCTCCTAGGAATATACCCAGACAAAAATGTAATTCAAAAAGACAGATGCCCCCCTATGTTCATAGCAGCACTATTCACAGTAACCAAGACATGGAACCAATCTAAATGTCCATCAACAGATAAAGATGTGGTGTGTGTATATGATGGAAAAGCACTCAGCCATAAAAGAAAGAACTGATGCCATTTGCAGCAACATGAATGGACCTAGAGAGGCTCATACTAGATGACGTCAGTCGAAGAGAGAAAGGTAAATACGCTATGACATCACGTACTCGTGGAATCTAAAATATGACACAAATGAGCTTATCTATGAATCAGAGTCACGGACACAGAGACTTGTGGTTGGTGGTTGCCAAGGGCTGGGGGTAGGGGAAGGGTGGATTGGGAGTTGGGGATGAGCAGATGCAAACTATGAAATATAGAATGAGTAAACAGCAAAGTCCCATTAAATAGTGCAGGGAATATTCAATATCCTGTAATAAACCACAGTGGGAAAGACTGGGGAAAAAGAATACATATGTGTAACTGAATCACTTTGCTGTACAGCAGAAATGAACACATATTGTTGTACACCAACTGCTTCAACGAAATGAATCTTTTACCAAAGAACATTGCTCTAAGAGATGTGAAAATCTGTGGCACAAAATCAACTCTTCCCCCTTCTGTTTAAAACATGAGTCCCACACATGCCCAGACTTAAAGTTGCCTAAGTCTCTAGAAACGGTGAGAAAGTTTGTCCTATAGCTTCTTATGAAAAATCATGGAGTTGAAGAAAAACTCATGCTGCTGGTCATTATATAGCTTTTTATTATCCTCCACTCATTACATGTAGAGCGTGTGAAAACTGCACCATTTAGATGCTCAAATTGAAGCTCAACAGGATGTAAATTGAATGGAAAATATCTTAATTTTTCAGAGGCTGATTACCTAAATGATGAATGTTTCCGACCCCGTGCCTTTATGTTTAGAATTTCCTATTTCGTTGCTTCCCTCTAAATGCAGAACAAGATTTCAGGGCAAGACAATAGGAGAGGGGCTTCCCTGATGGCTCAGTGGTAAAGAATCTGCCTGCCGATGTAGGAGACATGGGTTTGATCCCTGGTCCGGGAGGTTCCCACCTACCGAGGAGCACTAAGCCGGTGCCCCTCAGCTGCTGAGTCTGCGTTCTAGAGCCTGGGATACCCAACTACTGAGCCCACGCGCCCTGGGGCCAGTGCTCTGTAACAAGTGAGGCCGCCGCAGGGAGAACCCCAAGCAGCAACAAAGACCCAGCATAGTCAAAAAGGAAAAAAAAAAAAAAAAAGTCTGCCACTGTTTCCACTATTTCCCCATCTATTTCCCATGGAATGATGGGACCAGATGCCACGATCTTCGTTTTCTGAATGTTGAGCTTTAGGCCAACTTTTTCCCTCTCCACTTTCACTTTCATCAAGAGGGTTTTTAGTTCCTCTTCACTTTCTGCCATAAGGGTGGTGTCATCTGCCCTAGCACCCTACAATTCCTCTCTTTGATACATAACAGAAATGAGTGGTAATTGTCCATTAAGAGACAGGCACAGGAAAGTTCAGAGATGTATTGTCGATTACATGCTACATTAGATACGATTCAAGTGCCCATCAAGAGTAGAATAGACAAATTGTGGTACACTTACTCAATATTGTTAAACAGAAATAAGAAAGAATGGACTATAGCTATAACAGAACATGTAGAATCACATAGGCGTGTTAAGTTAAAAAGACCAGATCCAAAAGAAGATGGAGTATTGTTATTTAGTCACAAAGTTGTGTCTAACTCTTGAGATCCCATGGACTGTAACCTGCCAGGCTTCTCTGCCCACGGGATTTTCCAGGCAAGAATACCGGAGGGGGTTTCCATTTCTTTTTCCAAGGGATCACCTCCACCCAGGGATCAAACCTGCATCTCCTACACTGGCAGGTAGATTCTTTACCACTGACCCACAGCAAAAGAATAAAAGAATGCCATTTGCAACAACATGAATGGACCTAGGGATTTCCATACTAAGTTAAAGACAAATACGTGGCATCACTTATATGTGGAAATTAAAAAATAATGACATAAATGAAGTTATTTACAAAACAGAAGTAGACTCACAGACATAGAAAACAGACAGGGTTACTGAAAAGTAAAAGAAGGGGGATAAATTAGGAATTTGGAACTAACGGATACACACTTGTATGTATAAAATAAATAAACAACACAAATCTACTGTATAGCAACTACGTTCAATATCTTGTAATAATGTAAAATGGAAACAAACCTGAAAAAAGAACAAATATATACAAACCACTTTGCTGTACACCTGAAACTAACACAGTACTGTAACTCAACAAAATTTCAATTTTTTAAAATGGTGACAAGTTTAAAAAATCCAAAAAATAGATGCCCTCTGCCTTTTTAAGTAATAAAATCATGCAGATAAGAGAGTTATTAAAGAACATTTATATGTCAGGGGAAAAAAGACTAGAATCAAAAGAGCTCATACTAGATGTTTCCATTAATATGAAGTTCAAAACAGGCAAAACTTAATCCATGATCACAGATGTGAGAACAGTAATTCCTTTTGTGGGGATGGTTACTGACTGGGAGGAGGTGTGAGAAAGCCTGCTGGGTGCTGAATATTTAATCTATATCTTGATTTGGGTGAGAATTACATGGATATATACATATGGAAAATTCAGAGAGCCATACGCATATATAAGATTGAGCAACTTACTGTATGAAATTTATCAATACATAATAAAAGAAATCCTGTGCATGACTAGAAAACGATCAGAAGACTCACCCCTGGATGCTGGGAATACAGACTGCTGATGGTTCACAGTCATGTCCTTCACAGGGCATTGTCCTTGACTGCAGAGTAATGCCTCGTCCAAAGTTACCCACTTCCATGAGGCTAATGCAGGATCCAAAGGTCCTGGGTTCCCTACCTCAGATGGGACAAGTAACTCGGAAAGCCATCCCGGCTCCAGGGCTCCCTGCAGAATTGGCAGAGGCCTTGGTTGCGGTGGCACAATGGGCCTCTGTCCCATGCCTCTTTCTCTTTTCAAGTGTGTCTCCAAAGAGCATCCCCTCCAAATCCATCGGCACTCAGTGGTCCTTCTTAGAGTCTGTTCCCAGGAGCCCCGATATAAGATGCTGTTCATGCCACAGGTCTACTCTTCCAAATAGACTGGAATGCCCACTTTACTTTCAATATCAACATTCTTAAAATTAACTCAACAGCTCCCTGAGTTTTCTGCAGTGTCATTTCCTGATGTTCCTTCACCAAGAGGTCTGGAAGCCATGAATTTGCCAATATTTTTTAAAAACTGTTGCCAGGACTCTCTTTCCTCCTGAATGCCTTTTGATTATTTCAGTCACTCAGAAGAAAAACAACCTCCTGAAGAAAACACTAAGCTATACTATGAGCTCTAAGGAGGAGGAAAACAGGTCCCCTACAATTTGAAACAATTTCTGTTGATTATGTCTCTTGTAAATTCATTATAAGTACTTCTCTATGAAGTTGATATAAGTATTTCTCTGTAAAGTTGCAAAAGCATAATTGGGTAATTTTATGTTATTTTCCCAGGGGAGTTCATGTTAGTTATCTTTTTCCTAAATAAAAGTACATCCTTTTCAACCAGAGGCCTTGTCATTCGAAATGTAGGTCGTAATTATGTCATTGTCAATGGTACATAATCAAGACATAGCCTTGAAACCTTCTCCCAATCTTCTCCCTTGGCTTTTCTCCATTCTGCACTCTGGTTTTTGCAATGTTTCTAACCGTTCATTTATCCCTCACTTTCTACTTACACTTATTTTTCCTACATTGACATTTTCTTTGCTTCAAATCAATATTTTTCCTTATGGATTTTGTTTATTTACACTCATCTTGCTTCATCACTTCAGTAGTTAACAACATTTTTATGGTGATTTTTGAAAATCATAATTTGTAGCCAGTTAAGTGTCTTCTCTCTTTATATAAAACATGAAGAAATAAGAAAATTTAAACTTCTGTCTTCATGGCATCAGAGGTCTTCAACCAGTGAGAACAGAATGTGTTGCCTTCATTATCACAGTTTATGGAATTTTTTTTCATCCTGGAAAATAATGCTTATGCTCTTTTCTTTGCCTCTAGCCAATATTGCCCCCAAGTTATCATAACTTATGGTACAAATTTAATCAACAATAGATTTATTGGGTGCTTATTATATATGAGCCATTTTTCTAAGTGTTTTGCAAACAATGTCATTATTTCAGCTCTGGGAGGAAACATACTTCATCTTACCAGTGCCTTCATTTTATTCATGAGAAAACTTGGACTTAAGAGGTTGAGTGACTTTCTGGGTCTCATGGCTTATAAGTAACACAGTCAGGATTGGGACCTCTGAGTTTATCCCACCTTTAGTCCTTTGCCTGTCCTAGTACCTCAGACGGTAAAGCGTCTGCCTACAATGCAGGAGACCCGGGTTCGATCCCTGGGTCGGAAAGATCCCCTGGAGAAGGAAATGGCAACTCACTCCAGTATTCTTGCCTGGAAAATCCCATGGACCCAGGAGCCTGGTAGGCTACAGTCCGTGGGGTCACAAAGAGTCGGACACGACTAAGCGACTTCACTTAGTCCACCATCTATAAAACACATGCTTCTGTTCTTGGTGATCTAGGAGGAAGAGAGAGAAGAGATAATACAAGATGAAAGAAATGATCTCAACTTCAAATAATTTAGACTCTAGTTGTGAAAATGAAACACAGAAGAATTAGCAATTGCAGTAGCCAGTTTCCAAAGCCGCATCATCAGACACCTAAGTGTGAAGCTGGGTTAGCTCTGTGGTACCAGTAGTGACACTGCATTACTTTGGAGAGCCAGGTCATAAAAAAACCTTGCCACTTGCAACCGGACTATTGAAACACATGCTCTAAAGGAAGGCAGGTGCCGTGCAAGACCTCTAGCTACCCCTGAGATAACCATGCTGTGGGAAGCCCAACCTGCCACTTGGGGAGGCTATGTGGCCAGCAGTGACTGCCTCTGCCATCCCAGCCCAGGCACCATTTTCAAGAGTGAAGAAGCCATCTTGGACATCTAAGCCTCAGCAGATACCACATGAAGAACAGAGGAATCTTGCTGTTAGCCAGAAACACAGCTCGAAGTGTACCGGCCCATCCCAGCCACCGCTAGGATGTGAGCCACCCCAGCTGAGGCCCCAGTTATATCAGAAGAGAGACAAGCCATCCCCACTGCGCCTGCCCTAATTTCTGACTCACAAAATTATCAGCCTAAGAAAATGATTGTTAGGCTTGAGGGAGGTTTTGCAATGCAGCAGGGGATAAACAGAATAGCAGTGAAAGACGATCAAGTGTAAAAATCCAGTCAGAGAGATCCAGAGATAGAGAAATGTGTAGAGGGTTGAACAATTAGAAAAATCTCATTTCTGATAAGTCTGATAAGTCTAAATTTTCTGAGCAAAGGCTCCCAGGGGAAAACGTACAGATAAATGGGGTGGAACCAGGTCACTTTATCTGATGTGGAGGACGCAAAAACTGAAACAACAAGCATTAGGACTAGATAAGAGTCTAGGGCAATGCTTGAGAGGGGTGAATGCCCAGGAGAATAATTCTGCAGCTGAACAGGGCTGTAAAAACCATTTAGTACAACTCATGCTTTTGTAAGATAAAGAAACTGAAATTCAGAAAAATGAAGTGATTGGGAGAAGGTCACATAGCAGGTTGGTGGCAAAAGTTAATACTCAAGGCTAGGACTTAGTTTCTTTTCTCCAGGAATCCACAGTTGGTTAAGGAAATAGAATCATGATTCTTTGTGTCTAAATCTAGATAAGCCTTCTTCCCTGGCATCAAAACAAAAAACCACGGTATATCCATCCTAAATATCTGGACAGATAACTATGGTGTATAAAGCCAGATTCTCTCCTTCACAGTTGTGAAGTCTCTAATCACTCTTTCTTCATCCTCTTCTTCCACGTTAAAACCAAAATACAACAAAACCTCTAAATCTTTTAGTCTCTGAACTTTCACCAAATTCTCCATTAAGTTTTTTAAAAAAACTTTTTTGAGGCATAACTTGCATTTCATGAAATTCACTCTGTTTTAAGTGTACTAGTCAGCATTTTTTACTACTGAGTTGAGCAATCATCACCTTAATCCACTTCCAGAATATTTCTATTCCCTGCAACAAAATCTCTCTGTGCACTTACGGTTAACCCTTCTTCGTGCCTTGAGCTGCAGATTGGAAATAATTTACTTTTGTCTCTATAGATTTGCCTTTCTGGATATTTCAAGTAAATAGGGCCATACAATAAGTGGCCCTTCATGTCTGGCTTCTTTCACATATCATGTTTTTGAAGTTCACCCATCCCGTAATGTGAATCAGTAGCTAATGCCTTTTTATTGCTGAATAGTATTCCATTGTATGGCTATGCCATATTAGTTTATCTATTATTATTACTATTATCTATTATTATTAGTGGACATTTGGCTTCGTTCTACTTTTTGACTACTGTGAATAATTCTGCTTCCACTAATTTTAAATTTAAAAGTAGTAAAGATTGGTTAGTAGAGAGAAGTCTCACAGAAGTTTTGGGAGTTTTGTGGAGATTGTTTATTTAAATAAGAAAATACAGAAAAACAGCAAAAATACAGATTCACCATTCAGAGATAACCAGAGTATTAATGTTCTACACTTTTTAGCTAAGTATTATGTAGACTTTTTTCTTATAATAAAGTTAAACAGTGTATATTTTTTTGATAGCTCATTTTAGAATTAATTATGTCAAGAAAAACCTTTCTATGTGACTACATTATATTGAATCAATGTATCATTATTTATCTGACTTGATAAAAATTTTATTTCAATGATTATATAATTCAGTTACATCCAGTTTCTCAGCCATTATAAACAAGAATGACTTTGGCTATGCTCACAAAAGCTGTCCTCAAACTAAATTCTTGAAACTATTTACTTCTGTTTTCTTTTACCTCTTTATGGTTGATTGTTTATATTCAACTTTTTAGTCCATCCTGAAAGTATTTTGGCACTTGTTTACCCCAAAGCCATCTTTCCACACTGACATATAAAGCATTCTTTCATTCACAGTACAGATGAACACTGTCCAGAACCATTTCTTAGGTTTCTACTCTATGTCATCACATGACTTCAAGTGCCAACACCATCTTGCTGTAATCAGAACTGACTGGAGCATGATAGACATTGCATTAGTCTTCCTTCAACGGGACCTTGTTTCATACTGTCCAGTTTCACACCAAAAATTCTCAGAAGTCTAACTATTTAATATGTATATACTGAAATTTTGGATAAAATTCACACACTTAAATAGCAAAATTTTTTTCTGGTTTCACCAAGAGAACTACTGGTCCAAGTGATCTTGAAGTGACTTATTTGTAATCCATATATCAATAGTCCCCTCTAGTCCCATGTTGTCAATCATCATGAAGTCCCCTACAGGACCACCACGTTCTATTCAGACCAGAGCTCTGAGCTTCTTCCCCTGTCCCTGTGATGAGAGGGGCATGAACTGTGAGTCAGGTTGTTCTAAAAAGTAGATGGATCTTGGGTTATTTGCAAAGTCATGGACAGACCTAGAGACTGTCTATAGAGTGAAGTCAGAGAAAAGCAAATATTGCATATTAATGCATATGTGTGGAATCTAGGAAAAAATGGTATCAATTCAGTTCAGTGGCTCAGTTGTGTCTAACTCTGCGACCCCATGGACCTGCAGCATGCCAGGCTTCACTGTCCATCACCAACTCCCGGAGCTTGCTCAGACTCATATCCATCCAGTCAGTGATGCCAACCATCTCATCCTCTGTTGCCCCACTATCCTCCTGCCTTCACTCTTTCCCAACATTGGGATCTTTTCCAGTGAGTCAGTTCTTCACACCAGGGGGCCAGAGTATAAAATGGTATGTTCAGTTCAGTTCAGTCGCTCAGTCGTGTCCTACTCTTTACAACCCCATGAATCGCAGCACGCCAGNATGGCTCAGAGGGTAGCGCATCTGCCTGCAATGTGGGAGACCCAGGTTCGATCCCCGGGTCGGGAAGGTCCCCTGGAGGTAAATGGCAACCCACTCTAGTACTCTTGCCTGGAAAATTCCATGGACGGAGGGTCCTGGTAAGCTTCAGTCCATGAGAGAGAGGTAAGCTACAGCTCATGTGAGAGAGTCACACACGAGCAGGGGGAGGAGACACACGAGAACCCAGGGTCTCTGAAGTCTGTATCTGCAGTGATGCTTGGCCATCTCAGCATCATCTTCTCTCATCTCAGTTCATCAGTTTTTAAGACAAATAAGGAAAATGAAAGTGAGGAATACATTCTGTATAAAGAGCCAGCTTGTTGGAAAAGACCCTGATGCTGGGAAAGATTGAAGGCCGGAAGAGAAGGGGGTAACAGAGGATAAGATGATTGGATGGCATCACCAACTCAATGGACATGAGTTTGAGGAAAGTCTGGGAGATGGTAAAGGACAGGGAAGCCTGGGGTGCTGCAGTTTATGGGGTTGCAAAGGGGTCAAAAAGAGTCAAGAAGAGTCAGACACCACTTGGCAACTGAACAATGACGAGACTTGGCTCAAAGACCACTATTAATCCTGAAGGAACCCAGTTCAGTTCATGCTGCTGCTGCTACTGCTGCTAACCTGCTTCAGTCGCGTCCGACTCTCTGCGACCCCAGAGACGGCAGCCCACCAGGCTTCCCCGTCCCTGGGATTCTCCAGGCAAGAACACTGGAGTGGGTTGCCATTGCCTTCTCTGATACGGTCTGTGAGAAAAGGTCAAAGTGAGCAGCCGTGGTCTAAGAGTGATGATTAACACCAGCAGGTGGGTGGGGAGAGGGCTCTCTCTCCTGCTTCCCCGAGGTCGGGCTCGAAGAACACAGCTGGACAGGGAGGACGGAGCAGGGCCACCCAGCTGATGGACACGCTCCATGCAAGTAAGACTAACATTTATCTCCCTACTTAATGTGTCTAACAGAAGGCTCTTCAAACCTGACACTCTGCCATAAACACCCTTGTTCTTGGTCTGCAGAGACAAAAGGCAAGATGGGGCGGGGGGGTAAGCCCTCCAAAAAACGCAATCTGAGCTGCCGTGCCCTCACTGGGGTAGTGAGTCCCTGACTCAGTCAGACGCAGGAGGGAAAGGACCCCTTGGTCTCTCTCGGCCACATCTATCTCCTCTCTCCTTGGAAGAAGGAAGGTAGGAAGGCTTGAGAGCCCACTTGGATTTCCCGTGAATATTCACACATGCTCAAGCTGTAAGGATGCCGAAGGATTTTTAACAGTGGTTCACTGTGCTGTTATTTTACTTGTGTTCTAAGGAACGGTGTTAGCTTTCTGTGTTTGACTAAGAGCAAGTCATTCTAAAGGGGATGCTTTGATGAAAAGCCTACATCAGTACGTCCATGTGATCATGACATTTGCATTAGTAATTTCCTGAAATATTTATCCCGCAACTAGGGACAAGGCTTATGTTCTTACACGAGGATGGTGATGGTACAAAGCTTGCAAGTACTGATCAATCCAATATTAAGAATGTTCTGTTTTTCAAATTTGTTAGCAATTAGAGTTTATTCATGCTGTACCCAAGAGCCATATGTGAGAGCTTTATCCTTCTAAAACCCTAACAAGAGTTCTTATTCACGAATATTTCATTCCTAGTTCCTGAAAAACTCCAATAAGTCCCTCTGGATTCAGAGAATACAGTTTGGTATGGCTGAATAAAACAGTCTCTGAGAATAGAATTGGAATCATATTTACAACCAAGAGTATTTCGATGATAGATTATGTCTCCTTGATTTTCTACTAATAGTATCACCTTATGATTTTTCAAAAATGACATTTCTCAGCTTTGCACCAGTCTCATCCCTCAGGTTTGCGTCCGGATGTTTGCTGGTCCTTTTGCAAAGTCCAGTCTCCAGGAAACAGCAAGGTCAGGACCCCAAGTAGACGGGCTGTCAACCCGAAGGCAATTCCAGAAGAGGGATTCCCTAAATTCTCTAGGTCAGGAGTAGCATGGGACAGCTGCCACCAAAGCTGGCCACCAGTTCTTGTTTTTCTACAAATTAAGAGTGATTTTTCACATTTTTTAGTGGTTTAAGAAAAAAAGAAAGAATTTTTATGACGCCCATAAATTGTATGAGGTTTAATTTTTAGTATCTGTAAATAAAGTACAATTGGCACACAGCCATGCTCATTCGTTGACTATGGTTTCCAGCTGCTTTCATATAAAAAAGCGGCAGAGCTGAGTTCTTGAAATACAGACTGCAAGGCCCCCCAAGCCCCACAGGCTTCCTCTGTGACCTCTGCATGGTTTTGCTGAGGTCGAGTGGGTCTGCTTCAGGGGAGACATCACTCATCTGAAAACACCGACCCTGAGCTGTACTGTTGATTAGCCTCCTGGCTCCTGTCTCTCTCCTCCTGGGGACAGCACCAGGGCCACGCACCCCTGGGTGACAGAGGAAGTCTGTCTCCTTTCCTTGTCATCAGTGCTATGAGCTTGGTGCTTAGCACGGGCCACGCACCGTCAAGCGAGCTGAGAAGCACACCTACTGCCTCAGAAGTGCAAGCACTGATTGTCTTATTTTCCTGAAGTAGATGTCACGCGAAACTCACCGCGTTAATTTCTGAGTGTGCATTTCAGTGGCATTAAGGACTTTGGCAGTGACGTGCAGCCATCGCCAGGTCTCCAGAGCCTTTTCGTCTTCCCAAACTCAAACTCAGTCCCCACCAGACGATAGCTCCCTGCTCCCCCTCCTCCAGCCCCCAGCACCCACCCCTCCACTCTCTGTCGCTAGGAGTTTGCTTTCTTTGGGCCCCTCGCTTACGTGGAATCACAGTGTTTGTCCTTCTGCGATTGGTCCATTGCTTAGAATGACGTCTTCAAGGAGCAACTGATTTTGGTGGCTGTTTAGGATTCCCTGGTGGCTCAGATGGTACAGAAGACTCAGGAGAACCAGGTTCGATCCCTGGGTTGGGACGATACGCTGGGGAAGAGAATGGCAACCCACTCCAGTGTTCTTGCCTGGAGAATCCCATGGACAGAGGAGCCTGACAGGCTATAGTGCACAGGGTCACAGAGAGTCAGACAGGACTGAGCGACTCACACTTTCACGGCAGTTTCCTAGTTTACCCGGAGTTTCACACACATTATCTCTCTGACCTGGCATAGCTACTTTGTGGGGCAGGTTATTTCACTCCGTTAGAACGGAACCCTGAGGTCACCTGCAAACAGTGTTCTCACCTCGAGCCACACTGCACCTGGACACAGGGCAGGCCCAGAAGAGCTGGAGGTTGTCACTCTGAGAGTGGTTCTTGCCTATAAGGGGTGGGAGGACGCACCACTTTTATCCCCAAGAAGGACAGTTCTGAGGTGAGTCACTTGCATCCCTTAGAGGGTCCCCACTGTCCTGGGCCCCTGTACTCCCTGAGTTACCCTATTTTACTTCCTCGCTTCGGTCTGATTTCCTCACTCCCTCTTGTATTCCCTGGGGCAACCTTCCTCAGAGACTATAGACACAAAATCCTTGCCTCAGGCTCTGCTTTGGACAATATAGATAACTGTCTACATATCTATACTATAGAGTATAGATAACAGAGTCAGAGGGTAACACGTAGACCCTTGCACACCTAATACAACTTAGCCCCCTCTTCTCATTCCAAGTGCAGTGTCCTCTCGCTTCTCCCCTCCTTGTAAGATGAGGTCTCTGCCCCAAGCATTTAGTCTGGTCTTAGCTGAGAGGGGTTAGAAAGGGAGTGTTAGCCTAGAACTCTCTTCCTTACCGGGAGTGCCCTGGGGAACAAATGGCCTCAACTGAGACTCCTCACAGAGAATCTCTCAATCAGACGACTTTGTAAAAATGTTGTACTCAGGGAAATGGTCCTATTTTCAGCAGGATATACTGGATCTGTCAAGACTGATTACTATAAACAAATATGGGATGAATAGGTTTATGGGGACTGGGGTCCTCCTAGGTGGAGGAATCTGAACGTTGTTGCCTAACAGCTTAATTTTTCTTTTTTCAGGGATTGATCAAGTAAGATAGTGAGGAGAGAGGAAGGGTGACGGGGAAGGGCCAGGCAGAGTGCGGAGACAGAGTGAGTTTGGAAGAGCTGCCCAGTGGACGGAGGAAGAGTTAAAGGGAACCTGATGAGAAGCCAGCCTGCTGGGACTCTACCCCCTGGGTAGGAGCCCTGATCAGGTGGTTAGGTAGAATAGGAAAAAGGAGTCCAGAATGGTGGTGGCTAAAAGACAAGGAAGGGAAAAGCCCACGAAAATAGAACAAAGGAAGGTCCGAGTATTGGAGTTAGGACCTCAGGTAAAACAAACAACACTCCCGGCTAGCCCGGTTTACGTAGGGCAGGCCCAGTNGTAGAATAGGAAAAAGGAGTCCAGAATGGTGGTGGCTAAAAGACAAGGAAGGGAAAAGCCCACGAAAATAGAACAAAGGAAGGTCCGAGTATTGGAGTTAGGACCTCAGGTAAAACAAACAACACTCCCGGCTAGCCCGGTTTACGTAGGGCAGGCCCAGTGGGAGGAGAAAACACATATAAAAAGAGGAGCCAAAACTGGGCTGGGGGCCTCTCTTCTCTTCGAGTCTTTTGGGTCAGCATGTCCTCATGCCTCGAGGACGTATTATCCTTTACTTTCTAAATAAAACTGAGCTGTAACACAGAGCTGTAATACTGGTCTGTCCGAGGGCTGTAACGCTGGTCCGTCTGTCACTTCATATTTTTGTTGCGATGAGACAGAACCGAGGAAATTACAAACTCCCCCGACATCTATGGTGCTGTGACTCGGCCATTCTGGACTCCTTTTTGCCTGTTCTGCCTACCTAATAAGACCAAAGGGAGGGTTCTCTGCTCCGCTCAGCAGTCTAGGTGGGACAGAGAAAGAGGGGGTGAGAGAATCAAGAGAGAGAGTGGCTGGACCCAGGCCTCCAGCGGTCTCGCAGACCGGGCGAGAGATGACACAGAGGGGACTCAAGAAGGGGTGGGCCCACGGTCAGAGCTAAGGGTCTCCGTGGTGTAGAAATCCAGGGGTGGTGAAAGGAGAAAGCAGGTGATTGTGATTAGACAGTTTGAGCCATGGGGTTTTGGTTCCCAGAAGGAAACTGGCTTGAGTTGCAGTGAGACTCAAGGTACAGCCCAGAAAGGAGAGGAGCTGTGGGTCTCTTGAATTGACACAGGGAAGCATGCCAGTGGAGGACTTGCGGAGAAATTCTAAGACATTAGAATGCCACCCTGGCCAGGCTGGATGACGATGTGAGTGGGAAGAGAAAGAGGCCTGGGAGCCATATTCCAAGGAACTTGAAGAATGTGGTGCCAGGAAGCCAAAAATAATAGCGACAAAGAGACAGGAGGGGGTGGTGGGCAGGACCAGATGGGTCTCCAAGGACCACTTCCCAGCCGGTCTGCAGACGGAGTGGCTGGCCTTGCTCCCCAGCACCCCTCCCACCCCCACCCCACGTGGCCGTGTCCTTGCCTTCACTCCTGCCTGCCTTCTGCCTGGAGTCCTCTCGCTCCTTGGTTTTTTGAAATCCCACCTCACTCCCAGCAACCAAAGGGTACCTCCATGGAATATTCCCCTTTTACTACAAAAGGTTGGATTCCCCTTCCTCCTGACTGCCACCCAGCTTTGTTTATAACACCCTCCTGACAGTGACTGTGTGCACTTGGAGCTGTAGTTGCCTTTGTGTACCTTCCTCTCCTATTCTAGAAGACCGGGGCTTCTACTTGCTCGTCTTGGCCTTGTTCATATCCTGGAGTCTGGCCGAGAAAGCCATGCACAATATTTGCAGCACAAGTGCTTCAGATCCTTCCCCTTCATCAAGACCAAGCATTCTATTCTAGCAGCCTCATTCCCATGCCCCAGCAATTCTCAGAATGGCACCTAAGAATCTATGATGATGTAAGCAGATTGTCTAAATACCCAGTGGGTATAAATGATGATCTGGTCTCCTCTTCATATTTGCATATTATTTTAACTCTTCTTGTTTTAGTTTTAACCTTATATATCATTTTTGGGAGCGGGTTTTAGATGAAGAGAGAGAAATTTGTCCAGATTCTGACTCTTACTTCTTTGCCAGGCATTACTCTTTAAAACGTTAGAAGAATTTTTATATTCATTATTACATTAAATTTCCCCACTTTATCTGCAGGAAGGCAGTAAGTGGGGGGCTTCCCATTTAGTTAATCATATTCTCCTTGGGTGAAAATTCCTTGTTTCCTTGTTTCCAAGAGTATCTGAGTTCCTCTTTGAGAGCAAAATCCATTTGAGACGAGATGAGGTTGCTCCATTTTTCACTAACCCAGAGACATTAGGGGAGATGACAGTAAACAAAGCAGAGTGACTCTGATCTCCCGTTTTCTGTTCTTTCCCAGTGAAGATGCTCTGTTTTCAATCAAAAACAAGATCATCCTAAATGTCACCACTCAACACCCATCTGGACTCCTGAATGCAAGCTGCCTTGTTTCTGAATCAGATGTCATCACCCCACTGAAAAGCCTCCCGCCTCCAAACTGGGCTGGGTGGGAAAGCCTCATACATCTCTCCCAGCGAGGCTGCCCCCTTGGTTACAGGTGACCATTTCCTGCTAAAGAAAGGGAATGGAGCNAGGGGACTCAAGAAGGGGTGGGCCCACGGTCAGAGCTAAGGGTCTCCGTGGTGTAGAAATCCAGGGGTGGTGAAAGGAGAAAGCAGGTGATTGTGATTAGACAGTTTGAGCCATGGGGTTTTGGTTCCCAGAAGGAAACTGGCTTGAGTTGCAGTGAGACTCAAGGTACAGCCCAGAAAGGAGAGGAGCTGTGGGTCTCTTGAATTGACACAGGGAAGCATGCCAGTGGAGGACTTGCGGAGAAATTCTAAGACATTAGAATGCCACCCTGGCCAGGCTGGACGACGATGTGAGTGGGAAGAGAAAGAGGCCTGGGAGCCATATTCCAAGGAACTTGAAGAATGTGGTGCCAGGAAGCCAAAAATAATAGCGACAAAGAGACAGGAGGGGGTGGTGGGCAGGACCAGATGGGTCTCCAAGGACCATTTCCCATCCGGTCTGCAGACGAAGTGGCTGGCCTTGCTCCCCAGCACCCCTCCCACCCCCACCCCACGTGGCCGTGTCCTTGCCTTCACTCCTGCCTGCCTTCTGCCTGGAGTCCTCTCGCTCCTTGGTTTTTTGAAATCCCACCTCACTCCCAGCAACCAAAGGGTACCTCCATGGAATATTCCCCTTTTACTACAAAAGGTTGGATTCCCCTTCCTCCTGACTGCCACCCAGCTTTGTTTATAACACCCTCCTGACAGTGACTGTGTGCACTTGGAGCTGTAGTTGCCTTTGTGTACCTTCCTCTCCTATTCTAGAAGACCGGGGCTTCTACTTGCTCGTCTTGGCCTTGTTCATATCCTGGAGTCTGGCCGAGAAAGCCATGCACAATATTTGCAGCACAAGTGCTTCAGATCCTTCCCCTTCATCAAGACCAAGCATTCTATTCTAGCAGCCTCATTCCCATGCCCCAGCAATTCTCAGAATGGCACCTAAGAATCTATGATGATGTAAGCAGATTGTCTAAATACCCAGTGGGTATAAATGATGATCTGGTCTCCTCTTCATATTTGCATATTATTTTAACTCTTCTTGTTTTAGTTTTAACCTTATATATCATTTTTGGGAGCGGGTTTTAGATGAAGAGAGAGAAATTTGTCCAGATTCTGACTCTTACTTCTTTGCCAGGCATTACTCTTTAAAACGTTAGAAGAATTTTTATATTCATTATTACATTAAATTTCCCCACTTTATCTGCAGGAAGGCAGTAAGTGGGGGGCTTCCCATTTAGTTAATCATATTCTCCTTGGGTGAAAATTCCTTGTTTCCTTGTTTCCAAGAGTATCTGAGTTCCTCTTTGAGAGCAAAATCCATTTGAGACGAGATGAGGTTGCTCCATTTTTCACTAACCCAGAGACATTAGGGGAGATGACAGTAAACAAAGCAGAGTGACTCTGATCTCCCGTTTTCTGTTCTTTCCCAGTGAAGATGCTCTGTTTTCAATCAAAAACAAGATCATCCTAAATGTCACCACTCAACACCCATCTGGACTCCTGAATGCAAGCTGCCTTGTTTCTGAATCAGATGTCATCACCCCACTGAAAAGCCTCCCGCCTCCAAACTGGGCTGGGTGGGAAAGCCTCATACATCTCTCCCAGCGAGGCTGCCCCCTTGGTTACAGGTGACCATTTCCTGCTAAAGAAAGGGAATGGAGCAGAAACAGGTGGCAACTGAGACCCAGGTTACCACAGCTTCTCTGACCCTTCGGAGCCCAACAGTTACAGAAATACTTGTTCAGTCGTGTCCGACTCTTTTGTGACTGTAGCCTGCCAGGCTCCTCTGTCCAAGGGATTTCCTAGGCAAGAGTACTGGAGTGGGCTGCCATTTCCTTCTCCAGGGGATCTTCCCGACCCAGGGACTGAACCCATGTCTCCCACAGTGGCAGGTGGATTCTTTACCACTGAGCCACCTGGGAAGCCCCTAAATGGTAATGGGTTCATTTATGGGTGTGAACGTTTTACTCCCCACAGAGCCACATGGAGCGTTGCCATTTTTCATGGGACGCCCAGGAGGGAGAGCAGGAAAGCAAGCATAGTCTCCAGGCCAGGACGCGCTGCCTGAAGGTGCAGACACGGGTCCCACCAGGTAAGCCGCAGCTCACTGAGATGCGGGGAAATCCTGCTGAGGTCTGTCTGGGGAGAGACGTCCTGTTTCCCTCTGAGATGCGGCCAGGCTCTCCTCAGCCCTGCTGCTGAGCCACCCTCCAGCAGGGCAAGGAGATGAGCTGGGAGCAGTGGCAGCGAGGCAGGCACCAGTCCGAGCAAGCGGTCCAGGTGCCAGCTGGTGCCGCAGTGGGCCCCTCTCCCTCTTGCAAATGAAAGGAACCCAGTGAGGGGAGATGGGTTTTATTTTATTTTTTTGAGATGTTAGTTTGCCATCTTCTCAGTCTGCTAGCTTTCCCAGTAAAGTCGTTATTCCTTGTTCCAACAAATTGTCTGCCGATTTATCGGCCTGTCATGCCAATGGGAACTTTGGGACCATAAATACATAACCCTCCTCATGAAGGGAGGGGGTTCCAAAAACACAATCACCCTCATGATTTCATTCATGAACATTATACAAGCAAAGGATTTCAAAACAGACTTTCATTACATGAAGCGTTCCCACAGAGGGAAGGGAAGCCGCAAGGAACTCCTGCGCTAGTGGCCAAGTGCTTCCCCTCCCAACCCGAGATGACGCCCCAGCACAGGGCGGTTGGGGGTCCTGACATCTCAGATGGTGGTGTTCCAGAAAGAGTTCTCGCACAGCAAACAGACAGAAGACCTTTGTAAATTACAGTCGTCATTTAAAGACATGCAACAGTTATTTGTACATGATAGAGCTGTGTGTGTGGGAGTGTATGTGTGCTTTACAAAACAGAAACGTGTGTTTCTTCTTCCACTTCAAAGAGTCACAGAGACGGATGTTTCTTAACACTGACGTGTGCCAGACCCTTCACATACCTCATCTTCTGGTGTCATCGTCACAAGCCCAGGAGGTCTGGACTACTACTGTTACCATTTTATACTGAAGAAATGAGGTCCCTGGGGGTTAAAACTGAGGTCACCAGCGGCAAAGGAGAGTCAGTCTGATTCCAAAACTCATGTTCTTCCTACGATATGGCTTTCCTTTTTCAAGGTTCATCAAATAGTTGTGCCTTTACCTGTACACACCTGTAAACCTTCCTGCTGGTGTAATCTTTATAGTTCATGGGGAAATGCTTCCAGGACAGCTGAGGAGGAACAGAAGGAATTTTTTGGAAGTTACAGAAAGGATGAAGTTTCGACACGTATTCAGGCATTTCCAGAAGGTACAGCACAAGAGTACAATCTCAGCGTTAATTCGCATCTCATGCACGTGGGGTAGGGTGTCCTTCCGTATCGTATTTGGGGTATTCAGTTGCATTCCCAAGCACAAACTGCGGCTCATCTTCGTCCCGCTGTTTTAGTCCACAATCTCCTTCCGCCGGTCAGACAACAGTCTCGGTTGCTGTGGTGGCCGTGTGGGCTTCTGGATGCCTGGGCTGCATCTCATCTTTGAAAGCCCTGGTCAGAACCACTTTCAAGGACTCCTTGAACCGCTTCTTCCTGCTGCTGCCCACAAAGAAGTAAATAAAAGGGTTGGCGCTGCTATTGATGGTAGAGAAGAGAAGAGAAACATGATGCAAGTTCTTGAATGTCGACCAGTACTCGTAATAGAGCAGGTAGAGGACCCTCATGGGCATGGCGAAGATGAAGAAGACGATGATGGTGACGGTGATGACCAGGTACAGCTTCGAGGAGCGGGACGCCCACGAGTTCTTCCGGATCTTCACCACCAGGACGGTGCTGGACACCACCATGAGGGGAGTAAAGACCAGGAAGCTCAGAATGGCTATGAAGATGATCACGGCCCTGCAGTCGCTTCGGGAGTGGGTCTTTCCCTCGCTGTCAATGCACAGGACGTATTCCATGGTGGTCACCAGGCAGGAGAGTGCCCACAGGAGGGCACAGACGAGCGCCGACTGGTGCTTGGGGCGGTGGCACCGGTACCAGATGGGGTACAGGACAGACAGGCACCTCTCCACACTGATGGCCGTCAGCAGGTACAGGCCTGTGTTGTAGCCAAAGAGAAATGTCACCGATAATGTGACAATTGTGTAGTAATAGCCAGAAGAGAGCTCGTGATCTAAAGCATAGTCAACAGACAGAATAAAGATGCAAAAGAGCAATGAGATGTCCGCGATGGACAAGTGGGTGATGTAGACGGTAAAGGGATTTCTTCTCATCCGGAAGCAGAGGAACCAGAGGAGGATCCCATTCTCAACAAAGCCCAGCGGGGAGATGCTCATGATCACCCAGTGCACGATGGGAATTTCCCGGCGCGGGTCCCTGACGGAGGTGTTCCCGCCGGTTGAGGCGTTGGAGGGCTCCTCAGCAACAAATGATGTCCCGTTTGCCTCATCCATGAGGGGGCCTCAGTCTGGGTTCTTCGGGTAGTTTTCTGTAAATAAGTTTAGAAAGAAAATCAAGGTTGATGAATTGCAGTAAAAGATTTCAGCTATGGCTTGTAACCTTCATGTCATACAGGAGAACATGTCAACTAGACTGTATAATTCTCTTTCCAACGAAGATAAAAATGAGGCACTTCACCAGGAGAGAACTGATCTAATGGCCTTTTGGAACCCCCCAGCAGCCTTTGGTTCGTACTGTTACTTGCTTGTGCTTCAGCACCAAAGGGGGTCCATCAGAGCAAGAGGATCAGATTTCTGGTGTCCGTTTCTGGTCTGGCCCAAGCTTTCTGAACGGTGTTTTGAAAATCATCTCATCTTCTGTTCCTTCATCTCCCGGCCTGAGAGGCCAGGTTAACCGTGTTAATATTCGATGACAAAGTACATGTTTGGGCCACATTATTGCTGTCACCTTTTAATGCACAAAGTGCCATAAATGATGGGTGATTGAGAAGGGACAAGTAGAAAAATCTGGGTTCAATAGGGCACCAATATTCTCAGAAGTGTGACCAATTAGAAGGTATGTGTTTTCTATAGTCTCAATATCTGTGATGAAGCTGTGTACCTACTCAGACCAGGTGTGCAGTGCAAACCATCCCTGGGGAACAGATGGCACATTTCAGCAAGATGTATTCACATCCCCGAGCTCCATGGGCCAGGCCACACTGGAAAACAGTACTGATAGATAGTAAGCAAAGCACAGACCCAGGCCCAAAAAAGGCTCAGTATCTGAGACTGCAAAACACCAGTTATCAGCAGTTTCCCCTCACACTTCAGGAACTGCTAAATGAATGTATGCACGCTCCCCCCTCCTGTTATGTAACAAATACACATAAGCCACTTCCTCTGCTGGGGAACAGAAAAGGCAGGCGCCCACAGAGGCCATCTTCTTCACTTCTATTCATGGAGTCCTTGGCTTTTATTTTTGATTGTGGTGGTCACATGTTTGTCTCTGCTTTCGGTCCTTGCAGACCAGAGCCCTATATGTGCACGATAATCGACCTTTAGAAAGTCACTTAGTAGGAGCTCTCCAGGTGGCTCAGTGGTAAA
Organism: Oreotragus oreotragus; assembly: GCA_006410675.1. Lineage (NCBI taxonomy): Eukaryota > Metazoa > Chordata > Mammalia > Artiodactyla > Bovidae > Oreotragus > Oreotragus oreotragus. The sequence goes on along the minus strand of SJYX01023429.1, from coordinate 147,045 downwards.
GACCTGCCTTGCAATGCAAGGAACACCAGTCCAGTCTCAGATCCGGGAAGCTCTCACATGCCATGGAGCAGCTGAGCCTGTGTGCCCCAACTACCAATCTGTGCTCTAGAGCCCGCAGGTCCTGAGCCCCCTGCCCTTGAACCCAGGCTCTGCAACAAGAGAAGCCACTGCAATAAGAAGCCAGCACACAGCAGCCAAGGGAGCAGCCCCCGGTCGCCACAACTGGAGGAAAGCCCAAACAGCAGTGAGGACTCAGCACAGCCGAAAGTAAAGAAATGAAAAGAAAGTTCATAGACCGCCGCCTTTCCTCACGACCTCACCAGAGGCAGAACAGAGCCTAGACGTGCTATTTTCTGAGCAGGTGCGGGCATGGTGGTCACATTCCAGGTGATCAGACCCTGGAGCCCACAGAGCGAGCTCCCCTCTCCTTACCAACACTCCCCTCAGTTGCTCTGCTGAGATGCTGGAAATTATTTTTCTTGGAGCAGAGTCTCTTTTTGTTTCATAATCAGACCATAGAGGGAGAGACTCCAAAACTCTCAGGAGCCCAACACAAGGCCCAGAATTCGCAATCCCATGGCACTGCTGTACAGACCAGGCTTTGTTAAAACTTTGTAGGTGTGAGAGAGCCATGTTCCCCAAGTTCGTCCATCAAAGATTTATTCAATGCCAACTTCAGGTCAGGCACAGTTCCAGGAATGGGGCTACAGCAGTGAATGAAACAGACAAAGTACCAACCTCTTGGAGTTTATATTTCAGTGGGAGGCAGTCAATACCCAATAACAGCAGCAACAAACCAACGGATGTTTGATCAGAATAAGCACCACAGAGAAAAGAAAAGCCCGGACCACGGCGGGACCAGACTGTAATTGTGGAGGCAGCGAGACGTGGTTAGGCTCTAGATGCAATCTGAGTTGCTGCCAGGTGAGACAGGAGTTACTGTAGGAGAAGAGAATGGCTTTTAGCCATTTGCTGTCTGGACAACACGCAGAGGGAGCAGGTTGGGAGGGGTCATATGGAGCTTGGGAATCTTATGCAACTGCCACACGGAGCTGTCTTGGAGCAGGTTGGGAGCTGGGGCTGGGGCAGAAGTGGTGAGAACAGGTGAAGTATAACATTATAAGGCCAGATGGGATTGCTTACGAAACCCGGGTCATTAAACAGGAGAAGAGGTCCAAGGACTGAGCCTTGGGGCACTTCAAAGCTTAGGGGTTGGGGGATGAGGAGAAGGAAGCAAAAGAAACTGGGAGGCTAGGAGCATAACTTAGTCATGAGAGCAGGAGGGAAGGGCGAGTGTGTGGTTTAAAGTACAGACAGCTAGGTAGAGTGAAGAGGGGGTGTTAGAAGCTACAAGAAGTTCTCTTTTGGATGTACAGTATCTCTGTTTTCAGCAAAGTCAAGAGCGAGGTCATCCGCTAAGAGTGAGGAGGTGTTGAGAGTTTAAGGAGAGGAGGCAAGAGGTAATTAAGTGAAAGCGGGAAAGAGAGCAACATTTCTAGGCAAACAGAGCCTGCCTGGGCTGGGGCCCAGGAACCTGGAGTGAGACGATGCGCACGTGTTTCTCTCCAGCTGCGGCTCAGCTGTCCAGCTGTGCATGTGCAGAAAGGGGGCGGTTGCATGTAACCAGGATTGGGGTGCTACCGGGCTGGTGCAAAGGAAACTGGAGACCAAAGGAACTGAAACCCAGAGACTATGGAATTCAACAAGCTTAGGAGAGAGTTGAGGCCAGCAGAGAGGTGAGGCCAGCAGAGAGGTGAGAGTTGGTGAACAGGAAATAGGAGCCTTTGACTGTAGATCCCATCGATGTCAGAGAACTAACTGCTGAGGTCCAAGTCCTCAAGGCAGAGAACTGGAAAATCAGAGGCAGAGGTCGAAGAGCTTTTGGGATGCCCAAAGCAAGCCTGCAGTGGCGTGGCTTGGGTGTTGGCTTTTGGTATTGATAAATGTGGTTAATGGTATTGATAAATGCAGCCCATGACCATGGGAGTGAGCAACTAGAGGAGAGGGGAGGACAATATCGTCTGACATGAGATCAAGACCTGGAGCCAGGGCGTTGAAAGAATTGTCTACATAGACATTGAAATCACTGGGAAGTAGGGCTGGAATACAGGACATCATTAGAAAAACACTGGCTGTGAGCCAGGTGTTGAATCTTCAAGGAATTTGAGAGATGGTCACAGTAAGGAGGGTGGTAAGTGAAACGGTTGGATGGTGTGCACTTCAGAGCTGGGTGCTTGGGTGGTGATGGTGGTTGTGATAATAGTGTTTTGGGGGAGAGAAGAAGCAAAGAGAATAACCTGAAACACAAAAATGGTAGAGGGAGGAAGGGTCTCGATCAGCATTGTCCAACAGAAATGCAGTGTGAGCCATGTGCACAATTTAAGGTTTTCTGAGAGCCATAAATACAGGGAGAAACAAGTGAAATGAATTTCAATATTTTATTTAACCCAATGTGCTCAAAATTTCATTTCAACATGTAATTGATTTATAATTATTAATGAGCTACTTCAGTGTCTTTTTCACATTAAGTCTCCAGAACCCAGTGCGTATTTTACTCTCATGGACCATCTTGCCTCAGACCAGCCACGTTTCACACGTGCGTGGGACACACCGGGCCATTGGCCACCATATTGGATGGTGCAGGTCTGGCAGGGCTATCACAAAGTCAAAAGAACCTAAACCAGAATCAAAGGCTAGAATGTAAAATCAGGACCTAAGAGAATTTCTAAGAAAAGGGACAAGAACAATCTGACTCGGGTTCACACGCTGGACTCTCTCGTGGACCACAGCATCGTTTAGCTTTTAGTTTCTCGTTACGTGCTACGTGCACGACAGCTCTCGTGTACTCATAAAAATCCGTTAGGAAAGACGTTTCAACCCACAAGATCAAAGTGCATTTTTCTATTACAGTCAAACCCAAGTGACCAAATCCGCTCTCTGGAGATGGGTGATCTTTTCATTTCCCAACCAACACGTAGGGTTCGGTTACCGTACTAAGAGTCAAAGATGCAGAAATAAACAAGACACAACCTCGTGCACGGTTTGGCAGGGGAGGCACGCGGAACCGAAACCAATCCAGTACGGGAAATGGAAGAAAGGAGACTGATCGCATCCGAGCAAGCACACACCAGGAAGCCACGTCTCAGGATTTCAAGGAAGGCTTCACAGGGCTGGGCCTTGAAGGGTCAATAGGAGTTTGTTAGCTGAGGAAGAGAAAGAAAGGCATTTTAAGAAAAGAGAACAGATGGACACGGGTGTGGCAGCAGGAGGCACAGAAAGAGGAACCTGGTGGGCCCTGGGTGGAGGCTTTACAAAGAAATAAACAACTGGACCGAAGCGTGAAGGCCTGGGTATGATGCTTCCTTAAATATCAGACTGATTTTATCGGTTATACTTATCCAACAGTAGTGCTTAAAAATTACATAGGGTTCCTTATTAAAAATGCAAATTCCAGGGCCCCACTATTCCAAGAAGCCTGGGCTGGGGCCTTGGAATCTGAATTTTCATAACCCAGGGGATTCTGATGCAGATGGGTCCTAGGCCATGGTTTGAAAAACACAATCCTTTGCAAAACTCTGGAGCCATTAAAGTTTCAGTGCAGGCCTGGGAGGAGGCCTGAACTATGTTTTAGAAAGGTTACCCTGGTCACAGTCTATAGCCTGAATGGAAGGGAATTACAGATGGAGCAAGAAAGCCAGTAAGGTGGTGTTGAAACAGCCCCAGTGAGAAATGAGAACTAGGATAGTGGCTGGAGGAACGAACGGATTCCAGAGACATTTCAGAGCAGGCTGGTCAGGTTCCTGTGTCCACGAAGGGGGAGAGAGACAGGGCAGTGAGTGGACTGAGCCTCCCATCTGAAGAGGCTGTGTAGACAAGTGCCTAGTGGCTAAGATCAGGAGCAGGAGGGACAGTGGCTGGGGGAACCAGCAACCAGGTTCATGGTGTGTTGAGAATGGAGCATCGAGTGGACACGCAGAAGGGTGGGTTCCAGATCTGCTCACCTGTGTGTTCTCCCTCCTGAGGGCCTACATCCTTTAATAAGTAGAACTATATTAAAAAATAATAATAATAATAGACACACATCCGAGACCTTTAGAACATCGCTCGTTACTGTGCATTTGCCAAGCGCAGAGTGTATGACTGATTCGCTTTGCTATACACCTGAAACTAACATAGCATTGCAAATCAACTACACGCCAGTAAAATTTTTTAAAAAATGAAAATGAAAAAATAAATTTCAAATGCAGAAGTCACGTGAGAGCACGTGTTCCTCTTCTAGTCTCACGCCTCTGGCCCAGCCTCCTGGGCTCACTCCCCTCATTTCCTGTTCTCCTTGCTCCCTGCACCAATCTGCCCCTCCCAGACCCTCATGCTGCAATCCCTTCCTGTTCTAATATTCCCTCCACTACTCCGGTGTTACCCATTAATTACCTCCATAGCCATGACATTCCTCCCCATAGAGTTAAAATCTCATCTCTCTTGTTAAACGACAAACTCCTCCAAGGCAAAACGTGTATTATTCACGTCTGACTCTCCAGGACTTGGCATAGCCATTCAATAAATATTTATTGAATTATTTCAAGAAATAAAGCCCATCACAATGGCCCTGAGAATGTACCCTGGTTACCTAAGAAAGAAAACTGCTGTCTTGAGCCTAGGTAGCCACAGTTAATAAAAGGTTCTCTAATGATTAATATAACTCATGAATCCCACACCTGGGCAGACGTTGGTCATGATGTGGTTGGAAAGCAAATAAAAAATCCCATTAAAACTAATTCTCACTAAAAACTAACAATAACCCTTCAAATTGATCTGCTGCAGCACGGTTTTACTTAAATGAACACATTACTAAAAATGAATTCCCAGACTTACCAGACCAAACTGAATTTCAGTCCCTCAAGTGAAACAGCAGAGGGTAGCAAGAAGTGCCTTGAACACAGCTGGTCCTATCTGCTCGCCAGCCCCCCAGATCTTTCTTCCTCCAGGCACCTTGGTCATTTTGGACACCATTCATCTCTGAGGCTGGATGACTAGGGTGTTTGAGGTCGGGAAGAATAAGGAGGATAGAAGGGCGGGTGTGACTCGCTGACAAGACCGTCCAGCTCAGACAGCAGGGAAGCTGGGAGGGGGCAATGGCACTGCAGCACTAACCGCTGTGGGTAACTTGCCTCCAGGTCAATCCCGTCCTGGTCCCATGGGCTCCTCTGTTCAACACACACAGCATCTTCTTTACGTCCGTCCGTTTCTAGGTGGCAAGCACACATGCAGTGGTAGCTCAGACAGTAAAGAATCCACCTGCAATGCAGGAGACCCGAGTTCCATCCCTGGGTCGGGAAGATCCCCTGGAAAAGGAGGTCAGTCCCGTCCTGGTCCCATGGGCTCCTCTGTTCAACACACACAGCATCTTCTTTACGTCCGTCCGTTTCTAGGTGGCAAGCACACATGCAGTGGTAGCTCAGACAGTAAAGAATCCACCTGCAATGCAGGAGACCCGAGTTCCATCCCTGGGTCGGGAAGATCCCCTGGAAAAGGGAATGGCAACCCACTCCAGTATTCTCGCCTGGAGAATTCCAAGGACGGAGGAGCCTGGCGGGCTTCAGTCCTTGGGGTCGAAAAGAATCAGACATGACTGAGCAACTCACACAACTGCTGCTGCTGCTGCTAAGTCACTTCAGTCATGTCCGACTCTGTGTGACCCCATAGACGGCAGCCCACCAGGCTCCCCCATCCCTGGGATTCTCCAGGCAAGAATACTGGAGTGGGTTGCCATTTCCTTCCCCAATGCATGAAAGAGAAAAGTGAAGGTGAAGTCGCTCAGTCTGTCTGACTGTTAGCGACCCCATGGACTGCAGCCCACCAGGCTACTCCGTCCATTGGATTTTCCAGGCAAGAGTACTGGGGTGGGGTGCCATTGCCTTCCCCGACTCACACAACACAACAATTTTTATCCGGTAGGGACTGTTCCGCACGGAGTCCATGGGGTCGCAAAAAGTCGGACACGACTGAGCGACTGAACTGAACTGAACTGACAGTCCTGGATGGAGGGAGAGCGTCTTAACGGCCCTCTGTGCCCCCAACGTGGTCGGTAACACAGCAACACAGTGGTGGGTGGAAACCCCACCATGTGCTTGAGAACAGATGTGAATGGAGCAGACGATGGCATGATTCTGGGAAGCTCTGTCCCAGCTTCTCTTCCCCCTTCTTCCCTACACGTCCCCAGGAGACAGCCATCAGGTGGGGCACAAGGATGCTGTCAGATAGGACTTCAGGGTTCAAAGCGACTTCCCTTCGGGTCAGCTCTGGGTCTTTCAATCAGCTTGGGAGGCTGAGAATTGTGAACGAAAATATTGACACTGCCTGCCATTATCAGTAATCATCAAGTACCAACATTACAGCCACCCCGTTGATGGTAAGACCCGAAGGAACTCAGGATGGAGGCCTGATGCCCACCATCGGGCAGTCAGATGCTGCAGCCACCCGCAAAGGTGCACCTGAGGAGACTCGGGTGAAAAAGCACAGGATCTGGGCCCAGACAGCTGAGATACACATCAAAGGAGTCATTTCAGTGAGCCGAGCCTTATATCTTCTCATATGCACTAAATCCCATAATTTGAGATGCCTGGTTTTCTCTAATAGTAAGCTTTTGGTGTACCACCTACCTGACTTTGCTGCAAAAGCTCCTATATATCCTGGTTCCACCCTTATCCTCTGAAGCAGTCCCTCAGAGTGATCTGAGATGCTGTGTCTCAAGCTTTAGTCCTCAGTTTTTCCACCAAATAAAGCATAACTATTATTTTCCGGTAGTTATGTATGGATGTGTAGATTTTTCCAGTAGGAAAAATCCAAGTTTTTCCAATAGTCATGTATGGATGTGAGACTTGGATCAAAAAGAAAGCTGAGCACTGAAGAATCGATGCTTTAGAAATGTGTTGGAGAAGACTCTTGAGAATCCCCTGGACTGCAAGGAGATCCAACCAGTCCATCCTAAAGGAAATCAGTCCTGAATATTCATTGGAAGGACTGATGCTGAGGCTAAAACTCCAGTACTTTGGCCACCTGTTGTGAAGAACTGACTCCTTGGAAAAGACCCTGATGCTGGGAAAGATTGAAGGTGGGAGGAGAAGGGGACGACAGAGGATGAAATGGTTGGGTGGCATTACTGACTCGATGGACATGAGTTTGAGCCAGCTCCAGGAGTTGGTGATGGACAGGGAGGCCTGGCGTGCTGCGGTCCATGGGGTCGCAGAGTTGGACACAACTGAGCAACTGAACAGCACCATCCCTTTTTAGGTTGTGTGGTTTTGGCAGGGTGGGGGGTTGTTTCTTTTTTTTCAGTCAACATAAGGAAGGAAGGAGACATTGCCCACATTTTACAGGGAAAGTCTCAGTGGAGGTAGGATTCAGGGTCACTGCATCACACAGAGCCAGGGGGCCCCACCACTCATCCGCTCCAAGTCCGCTGCTCCCTGGGCCCTGCAGGGCATCGAGGCCTGAAATCTCACATGGATCCTGACCCCTGTTGGCCAGGGTGGGAATCCAGGTCCCTGGAGTTCCAGTCTCCTACTTAAAAAAAAAAGTCTGGAAACCACTGTTCTAACCAGCCCCCCTCACTTTGCAGACCACTAAAGAGAAGCTGGAGACACCGTGAGACACATACAATCCCAACTCAATTCTGCAGGCCTGGCAGCTGGGAGCTCCTGATTCTTTCTCTGAGCTCATCCCACTCTGCCCTGGGAAGGAATCCTATTTTTAAGACCTTACCTTTTATAGCCTCTCTGTTATAAATTTTCTAATCTAGCCTGCCTCTAATCCTTCCTACTTAAGGAACAGAAGGCATCACATTCTCCAATGTTATAGGATTTTTTTTTTCTCATTTAATTCCTGATTGTGACTCTCCTAATGCTGGACTGAGACCACTGGAGCCCACAGCTCCAAGTCCTGGAGCCGCCAGTGCGACTTACACAGGCCCCAAGGATCCGAGGGCTCCCCTGATAGGCTCATTTTTGTAGGCAGTTTAATTTTAACACAAAATAGGGGGATTTAACTTTTTTTCACTGCTTTTCCTCTAATTATAAAACAATATTTTTGTTCACTGAAGAAAATTTGGAAAATTCAGTAAGGAAAAAAAAATCACACATAAAATTACTCAAAATTAACCTGATTGAACATTTGGGATGTTTCTTTTTAGTCTTTTTTTTCCCATCTCACATACACTGTCTTTTAAAATTGAGACTGCATTTTATAGTCTGTGTGGTTGCCTGCTTTCTTTTTTTTTCACTCAATATCATATTGGAAACATTTTCTCCATCAGCATATATTTTAGAAGAGCATGACTTTAATTGTCACCATGTGGATGCACCATAATTTATTTTTAATAGTCCTTTAACTGTGGACATACCAGTTGCTTCTGACTTTCCACCATTGTTTTTCAAAATAACAAATGACTATAATGAACTTTCTTGGATACAAATTTTGTGCACGTCTTTCATCATCTCCTTAGGACATATTTCTAAAAGTGGAATTGCTGAATTAAACAGTATAAATATTTTTCAAGATTTTAAAACATTTTAACAAGTTGTCTTCCCGAAACTGTACCAATTATACTGATATCAACAGTATAAGATTTTTTTTCACAGCATATATACATTTTTTGTCCCCACAATATCTCCACTTTTTACAACTCCCAACTTTGGTAGCTGATTAAAAAGGCATTTTGCTTTAATTTGCATTTATTTGATCTCTCATGAGTTTGAATATTTTTTCACGTTAACAGTCACTTGAATTTCTTCTTTGACAGATTCTTTTTTCATGTTCTTTTACAGAGCTGCAATAATTCTTTGTAAATATAATACTTTGCCATGTATGTTAGAAATTCTTTCCTCTGAAACTGGGGTAGAAGATGTAAGATACAGCTTGAAGTTTTCTTAAAAGCATTTCCTTACTGTTACAAAGACCCTGATGCTGGGAAAGATTGAAGGCAGGAGAAGGAGGGGATGACAGAGGACGAGACGGTTGGATGGCATCACTGACTCAATGGACATGAATTTGAGAAAACTCCTGGAGACAGTGAAGGACAGAAAAGCCTGATGTGCTGCAGTCCGTGGGGTTGCAAAGAACTGAAGACGACTGAGCAACTGGACAATAACAGCTGTTACGAGTCTGCCTGTACTCTGTTGATAATTGAGGTTTAGAAGTTGCAAGGATTCTACAGATACTCTGTCTTACAGGTGAGGAATCTAGCTCATGACTAGCTCGAGATTACACACTGAGTCAGCAGCCATGCCAGCAATGGACCCTACGTTGCCCAGGTTCAAGTGGGCAATTGAACCTGTCAATTGCTCATGTGTGTGTGAAATTCACTCTCCCACATTAAGTGGCAAATAGAACTTTGGGGACATTAACAATGGTCTTGATGTCACCAGAGTGATTACGGCAATCAAAGTGATTAGTAGTAAAGATTTTTATTTAAAGTTCCAAGGAATGGACTCTCTGTTTCTCAAAGAATGTTATTACTCATTGGCAGGTAGATTTTTATTTATTAAAGCACCATCTACCCAATGCCAAACACTGAACAACAATAAAAATAGTTTCAGTTTCTGCTCATCCCCTACTTTCTTCTGCAAAATGGAGTGACCACAGTCATCACGACTATCAACAGCTCTATTAGAAAACAATTAAAGCAAGGTGATCCATGCAGCAGCTTTTAGACAAGTCCCCCGAAACGGATTAGGATATGATACAGTTCTCACACCCACCCCACCCAGACACAATACAGAGTGTGTTATGAGAAGCTGTTGCATCTCCACGCTGCGGTCTCAAGAGGACACTGCTGCCTGGACGTGCTTTCTTCCCTCTGGCGCTCCCCCTGCCTCTCTGTAGCTTCTTCTCTGTCTTGCTTCCTGGATCTGTCCTCACTCTCTTTTAGGGTCACCAGGCTCCATCTCTGACCCTCCTCTCTTCTTACTCTATAAACACTCCCTGGGTGGTTTCATTTGATTCCCTCATTTCAACTATTGTCATATCCCGATGGGGTCCAAATTGACAGTTCTAACTCAGATATCTCTCCAGACTATCAGACGCTATTATTAATAGCCCTGGAGATTTTAACTGGGCCTCACATAGCAGCACACAAACCTCAGCTGATTCATAACAGAAATCAGAGCTTCCCTGGTGTTCCATCAGTACAGTTCAGTCGCTCAGTCGTGTCCGACTCTTTGCGACCCCATGGACTGCAGCATGGCAGGCTTGTCCTGTCCATCACCAGCTCCTGGAGCTTGCTCAAACTCATGTCCATTGGGTCAGTGATGCCATCCCACCATCTCATCTTCTGTGGTCCCCTTCTCCTCCTGCCCTCAGTCTTTCCCAGTGTCAGGGTCTTTTCCAACGAGTCAGTTCTTTGTATCAGGTGGCCAAAGTATTGGTCCACTGAAGAAGGGAATGGCAAACCATGTCAGTGTTCTTGCCTTGAGAACCCCATAAACAGTATGAAAAGGCTGTTCCATACCTCTTCTGGTGTTTTTAGCCTTCCAAGCCAAAAAAACACAAAAACCAAAAACTGGATGTTTTACCAGGCACTACTCACCTTGTATGTTCCCTGCACCGTCCCTGGAAGTAGGCTTTTCTCAAGGAGCCCTCGTTCCTCCTAGCGGAGAAGGGGCTATAGAACCAAGATCTGGATACTAGGTAAACCCAGTGCTACTGAGGTGTCACTGTTCCCAGGCACTCTCAGTGGACAGAGCTAAGGAATATATGTATATGAATACATATATACATACATATAGAGACTGACATCCATATGTTTGTAAGTTTCTACATATGCATTGAATACCAATGAATTCACATCAGTATCTCCAATTTGGATCCAGCAACACTGAGTTCAGTTTACTTTTCTTCCCCTTTTCATTTGTAATTCCTGTCTCTGATGGTAAGAAACCTGGCTCCCATTCCCCTCAAGCATTTACCTATTCAATCAACCCAGCTACTGGTAAACACTCTACTATGTCTACCACTGCCACTGTCTCCTGCCCTGGGACACACTTCTCCCCTCAACCGAAGAGCTGAACCTAGCCCCAGGCTCCCTCCCCTGCTGTGCAGATGCCTTTCCTGCCCTGCCATGTCACCGCCACCCCCTTCACCCCAGCTGGGCTGCTCCCCACCTGCTGTTCCTCCCCTGCTCAGATTCCACCACTTCATACAACCCATGATGAGTCATTTTTCATACTGTTTGGCTCATCAGGCAAGTTTCACCTTGTAGTACAAAAGGAAACAGGGCAAAGGCTAACAGAGTTTTGCCAAGAAATCACCCTGGTCATAGCAAACACTCTCTTCCAACAACACAGGAGACAACCCAACATGTGGACATCACCAGAGGGTCAATACTGAAATCAGATTGATTATATTCCTTGCAGCTAAAGATGGAGAAGCTCTATACAGTCAGCAAAAAAAAGACCAGAAAAATCACTGTGGCTCAGTTCATGAACTCCTTATTGCAAAATTCAGACTTGAAGAGAGTAGGGAAAACCACTAGACAATTCAGGTATGACCTAAATCAAATCCCTTACGATTATACAGTGGAAGTGACAAATAGATTCAAGGGATTAGATTTGATAGTCAGTGTGCCTGACGAACTTATGAATGGAGGTTCATAACAATGTACAGTTCTTCTGTGTATTCTTGCCACACCTCTTCTTAATATCTTCTGCTTCTGTTAGGTCCATACCATTTCTGTCCTTTATTGAGCCCATCTTTGGATGAAATGTTCCCTTGGTATCTCTGATTTTCTTGAAGAGATCTCTAGTCTTTCCCATTCTGTTCTTTTCCTCTATTTCCTTGCATTGATCACAGAAGAAGGCTTTCTTATCTCTTCTTGCTATCCTTTGGAACTCTGCATTCAGGTGTTTATATCTTTCCTTTTCTCCTTTGTTTTTCACCTCTCTTCTTTTCACAGCTATTTGTAAGGCCTCCCCAGACAGCCATTTTGCTTTTTTGCATTTCTTTTCCATGGGGATGGTCTTGATCCCTGTCTCCTGTACAATGTCACGAACCTCATTCCATAGTTCATCAGGCACTCTATCTATCAGATCTAGGCCCTTAAATCTATTTCTCACTTCCACTGTATAATCATAAGGGATTTGATTTAGGTCATACCTGAATGGTCTAG
>SJYX01023429.1:93770-132145 GCA_006410675.1 Oreotragus oreotragus | reverse complement strand
AAAAAAAAAAAAAAAAAAACGGGCTTAAAACTCAACATTCAAAAAATTCAGATCATGGCATCTGGTCCCATCACCTCATGGCAAATAGATGGGGAAACAAAGGAAACAGTGAGAGATATTTTCTTGGGATCCCAAATCACTGCAGATGGTGACTGCACCCATGAAATTAAAAGGAGCTTGTTCCTTGGAAGAAAACCTAGAATAATCCTAACACCATATTAAAAAGCAGAGACATTACTTTACTGACAAAGGTCCATCTAGTCAAAGCTATGGTTTTTCCAATAGTCATGTGTGGGTGTGAGAGCTGAACCATAAAGAAAGCTGAGTGCTGAAGAACTGATGTTTTTGAACTATGGTGTTGGAGGAGACTCTTGAAAGTCGCTTGGACTACAAGATCAAACCGGTCAATCCTAAAGGAAATCAGTCCTGAATATTCATTGAAAGGACTGATGCTAAAGCTGAAGCTCCAATACTTTGGCGACCTGACTCATTGGAAAAGACCCTGACTGGGAAAGATTGAAGGCAGGAGGAGAAGGGGACGACAGAGGATGAGGTGGCTGGATGGCATCACTGACTTGATAGACGAGTTTGATCAAGCTCTGGGAGTTGGTGATGGACAGGGAAGCCTGGCATGCTGCAGTCCATGGGGTCGCAAAGAGTCAGACAGGACTGAGTGACTGAACTGAACTGAACTGATGATGAACCAGGCTATGATAGAACATAACACCCACCCCTTCCCGCAAACAAAAAAGAATCATAGTCAATAAAGCATTTGAATGCAAAAGAAATGTTCAGAAAAAAAAGTTGGACATTGTTCAAATTATGTTGCAGGGGCAACTGTATTCTGTCTGCTTACCCTTCTTTGCCTGAGAGCCACACTTCCACTCAAACTGACCACAGGTGTGAGTCCTAAGCAAAGCAGCTTAGCCCTCCCCGAACCCCAGGTTCTTCGCAGCGTTGGCACATAGTTTACTGTATTTCTGGAAGCCTGGGGTGTCAGAAAAGCTAGACACTGAAAAGCACTTTGCCAGTACAAGTCTCATGGAAACGCCGAACTGAGATCATAAATCAACAAGCAGAGAAAACAAGCGTGGTGGTTTCCATAGATGTTTAAGGATGCGGGCTGGCAGGTCTACTAGAAACTGCTACCTGCATTCACTTCTCAATGAACAGATGGGCAGCGAGGGTGACAGAAAAGCGAGAGAGATGAGAGAAGGCAGACTCATGGGGGCATTCAGCTTCAAGGAGGTAGAAGGCAGAGTTTTAAAGGCTCTGTTCAGGTGCTTGCTGGAGTTTCCTCTTAAAAGAAAAGCATCCTCTTCCATAGCCCCCTCTCCACTCAGCTGCCCACGGTCCTCCCCTGGTCCTGAATTCTCAGGCTACCATAGCCATCTTAGGAAGGAAGGAAGAGAGGGATGGAGGGAGGGGAGGAGGGAGAAAGGAAAGGAAAGGAAAAAGACCAAGAGTGAAAAGCCAACCAGTGTTCAGGGTAGGCCATCTGAAACTTCATACGCTCCTAGGCAACCGAAAGGCGGGACCGGCCCCCAGGCTGGACCTTGCAGGTGTGCAGCTCCGGAGAGAAGGGCACGTGCCCGCCTCTGTGTGTGTGTGCAGTAACCTGGACAAACAGAGACCCATTCGGGAGATGGAATTTCCACGGCAGGCACTGGATCTGATGGGAATGTGCCGGCAGGGACATCCGTCCTTGTATTGAATGCCTTGTTCCCTCGAGCCGTCTGCACAGAGAAGCAGAAACTCCTCACTCCCTTTCCAAGTGTAGAGCAAGGTCACCTTAGACCACTCATCTCGAAAGTGGGGGGAGTTGGGTGATTTTATCTCTGAGGGGACATTCGGCGTTTTGATGGTCACACTGAGAGGAGGAGGGAACTGGCCCTAGTGGGCTGAGACCAGGGATGCTGTTCAACATCCTAGGAGGCACTGAAGAGACAGGAAAAAATGCCTAGCCCCAAATGTCACAGTGCCAAGGTCAAGATACCTAGTGGTGGGCTCCTTACCACCTTCTCCCTGCTCTCTGCATAGCAATTGGACGAAATCCTGCATTTTCTCTCTCCAGTTCCCCTTACCCACCCTGCCTGGGGAATGCTGCCAAGACGCTCACATCAAAGAACAGGGGAATCTTTGCAAGAGAACCTGGCCACCTGCGCACCCGACTCGAGAAGCAACGGAAACCACGAGTGGCACACTGGTGCCCTCTGAGGAAGGCAGAGGAGAACCAGCCCAGCTTGCCTCCAGCCAGGTGACGCCCCCCGAGGAACCAAACACACGGCGACAACCCTTCCAACCCCTACTCCTTTCTCCTTGATAACATCCCTTTAAACGACCTTGACCGCCTCCAAGTCCACCACTGACCCTGTGAACTGAGATTCTTGCCAAGATTCTCACCCCCTGTCACGAGTCAGAAAGAAAAAGTTCGTGTGGAAGTTTCAACCCCAAAAGTTGAAACCCAATGTCTGAGGACAGTTAACGCAGCAATAGAGGCAAATTTTCCAAAACAAAGGCAGGAGGAGAGAGGTTTCTGGCAACACAGAGCAGACATCTAAGACACTATTCAAACCACCAGCACAGAAAGAGTGGCCCGGGCAATAGCTTTTGGAAAATGGAAAAATCTTACTTTGGTTGTCAAGGTCAGCTGAGCAATTGGAAACCGGGGTGCAGGCTCACGCGGTCCATTCGCTCAGGGAGAGTCAGAGGCGGCGGCCGGGAGGCTGGACCTTCGCGTCCTGGGCGCTGCTGTCCTGCTGACCTGCAGGGTCCCCGGTGCCCACATCCCCTCCAGGCAGGCTGCAGCCTGCCTTCTCTGAGGAAATCAGAGCTGCTCTCCCACTGCTGAAAAAATTCGAGATGTGCCAAGCAGATGGTCCCACGCTTATCAGCAGAAGCTGTGCTTCAAATGGCATCGCTCAGTGACACGCTCAAGTGAAAATCTTCACTCCGATCCAGAGTGGGACTAGGCTGGTGATCACGTGAGGTGACTGACCTCCCCCCTACCCCGAACCACCAGGGCCAGTGAGGGCTGAGGCAGAAGACGGCTCAGAGAAACACTACACAGAAGGGCAAAATCGCATGTGTAGCTGAAAGACAGCCACAGCTCAGATTCCTGACTCAGTCTGTGACTGGCCAAGTGGTCTCTGCCAAGCTCTGGAAGACTCAGTCTTGGCCCCTGTAGAATGGAACTCATCATGACCCAAAGCTGCAATGGTTAAATGAGCTATAGGAATGCACCTACACAGCGAGGGACATGTGGTTAAACAATTCAATATCCCCTCCCTTCCTACAGGGCTTCCCTGGTGGCTCAGATGGTAAAGAATCTGCCTGCAATGCAGGAGAACTGGGTTTGATCCCTGGGTGGGGAAGATCCCCTGGAGAAGGGCATGGCGACCCACTCCAGTATTCTTGCCTGGAGATTTCCAGGGACAGAGGAGCCTGGCAGGCTACAGTCTGTGGGTCGCAAAGAGTCGAACACAACTAAGCGGCTGACAATTTCCTTTCCTTTCCTACAACCCATGTTCAGAGAGTCTCATGCCCATGTGAGTGTGTAAGTGTGATGCGATGGAGGAGGGAGATAAAGAGAGAGAGAGCCCAGACTGGGTCCCAGGGGTGGACGAGCACCAGTGCCCAGCTCGCTTCTCAGCTTGGCTCAAAGACGATTCCTGGGAGCAGCTGTTTCTGTGAGATGCAGATCCTCACCCAGGCAGTCAAGTTACTTTCTCCTGAGACCCTCTTCTTGGTCAACAGACCCCATGTGAAGGCGCCAAGATCAAGCAAGAGGCTTCTGGAGGGTCTGAGTAGCCAAGCCTTGTGGTGAAGAACCCCACCACCCATTTGTGGCAGCATTTATTCCTTTTTTTATTCCCCCAAAGTATTCCTTCACGATTACTGTGGCAAAGTAGCTGTGGACTCCTGGGACTGATTTGATCAACAGAGGACAGGAAAGCAAATTGGGATTCTATGGGAAAGCAGCCTTAGGAACCCACAGACGGAGCTTTCTTCGCACTGTTTTCGTAAGCAGGAAGACGAGAGGCCAGCCAAATTGGCCTGGTGGGAAACCTGACCCGTGGCTCTGCCCTCCAGTGGAAGAGGAGGGGGTACCAGGGCACCTCCCCGAAGATCTCCAAACGGCAGGCAGAACAAGGTGAGGTCCGGGCACCTACTGGGCAGGCAGTGCTGAGCAGCAGAGCAGAAGATGAGGGAGACTCAGTGCGATTTCATTACCTGGATGCGATGCTCCAAAGAAGGAGAGTCAGCCTCCTGAAGACCTTTCCTTTCTCCTGAGGATCATCAGAAACTGCAGGGAAACTGGGACCGCCTGAGGCCACCAGCCAGGCTGAGAGAAAGGAGCCGTCGGAGGAGAGGAGACCAGACACGCAGAAGCAAGTACGATTGGGAGAGAAGGATCAGGCTGGCTGAGAAGGTGCCAAGGTCACGGGCGGGAAGGAAGAGACCAGAAGGAAAAGAGGAGTGAAGGACAGGGAGCGCTCTACTCCTCGGCTCCACGGCAGCCGCTGATCAGAAGCTCAGGGACTGTCCGGATCTATGAACCTTTCACCCTGTCCTTTCGGGGGCTGTGAAACTCTGAGCTGAAGGACCTACAGGAAGAAAGTCTCCAACGTCACGATTTAAGTCAACAGAACAGAGGGCCTCCCCAATTTGCTTCTCCCAGCTCCTAACAGAGCAGAGGCATCTGTCCATCCTGCAGGGAACAAGATGCCACATTTGGAAACTGGTAACGGTCACCAGGTAAACAGAAAACAAGGCAGCAGGAAGTGGTGCCTGGAGTGGCCAGATGGGGTCCAGGTAGGAGGAGACGCCCCGGGGGAAGTCTGGAGGAGATGGCACTCTCTTCCCCTGATCAAGCGGGCAGGGGAAGGCGCTGATTGTTTTGTGACTAATTGGCACCACTAACAAAAGCAGGGACTCTTGCAGATGGAGCAGGCGTTTCACTCGTGGTAGATGATGCTTGATACTTAGAGAAAACGCAGCAACTCTGTAAAAATAAACCTGCTTGCATTTAAACCACAAATAGGATGGCTATTTCTGTGCCCGGCTGGTCTTTGTGAGTAATCGTCCTCCTCTTGAGAGGCAGGGCGAGTCTGGGGTGGGGGGAGTGTAGAGAGAAGGGGCAACAGAGACGACAGAGGCCAAAAATGAGGAATCCATAGCCCCAAACATCCAGGGTGGGAGGAGGCTTTTACCTCCGTAAGTTGCCTACAGAAACAACATCCCTCTTTCTCCCATCAAACCACAGGGAAGCATGGCAGACATGGCCAGCAAAGGGCTTTATGGGCTCAAGTGAGGAGGAAGCTTGGTAACCAAGGAGGCCACAGAATGGACCCAGAAGTGGAGCAACACACGGATGGTAGACCCATCAGGGGGCGGAAGCCAGAAATAGAGCCACACATGGGAGAAACCCTTTCCTTCATCAAGTGTGCTCAGCCGCTTCAGTTGTGTCCGACTCTTTGCAACCCTATGGATGGTAACCCGCCAGGCTTCTCTGTCCATGGGATTCTCCAGACAAGAATACTGGAGTGGTTTGCCATTTCTTGTTCCAGGGGAACTTCCCGACTCAGGGATCGAAACTGAGTCTCCTGCAGCTCCTGTACTGCAGGCAGATTCTTTCCTGCTGAGCCACCATGGAAGCCCCCCGTTTCCTCAAGAGTTTACTCTTAAGTTCCAAACCCTATGAATGCCACGTGGACTTTGCTCCGTGCTAACCCCATGGGCTTCCCTGGTGGTTCAGAGGTTAAAGCGTCTGCCTCCAGTGTGGGAGACCTGGGTTCGATCCCTGGGTCCGATCCCTGGGTCAGGAAGATACCCTGGAGAAGGAAATGGCAACCCACTGCAGTATTCTTGCCTGGAGAATCCCATGGACGGAGGAGCTTGGTAGGCTACAGTCCACAGGGTCACAAAGAGTCAGACGTGACTGAGTGACTTCACTTCTCAACCTCATGGATGCCCAATGAACTCCANCCTGGAGAAGGAAATGGCAACCCACTGCAGTATTCTTGCCTGGAGAATCCCATGGACGGAGGAGCTTGGTAGGCTACAGTCCACAGGGTCACAAAGAGTCAGACGTGACTGAGTGACTTCACTTCTCAACCTCATGGATGCCCAATGAACTCCAGTCACATCCTAGGATGTTCTCTTCATCTGGACGGACCTCTACTGTACCTTCGCTATCAAGCCCTTGGTTATGGGGAGACTGCTATCCAGTGCTTCCCAAAGCCCTTCCCAAACAGTGCTGGGAAAGATTAAGGGCAGGAGGATAAGGGGGTAACAGAGGATGAGTTGGTTGGGTGGGTTCACCAACTCAATGGACAAGAGTTTGAGCAAACTCCAGGAGATGAAGAATGGGACATGACTTAGCAATTGAGTAACAGCAACAACAAATCACAGGAGTTAAAGAACTTAGAACTTCCCAAAGGCCAGCACTCCCCTTGAGAGCTAGAAAGATGTGAGGGCTAGCAGAGGAAGAGCGTGGGCTGCTCAGACCGAGAAAGGCCCTGGGTGGGACAGGTGTGAGCCCTCATGTCCACGGGGAAATATGGCCCCAGAGTCCATGCTGGAGCAGGAGCTCCTCAAAATGGCAGGCGAGCCGTTTAGCCCCAGTTGTCTGGGTTCAAAAATTGGGACTCACAAGCTTGATTGGAGTGATGAGTGAAGTTTTATCCCGTCTGTTTGATTGACAGGATCTCAGAACGGGCCTGGCCCCGCCCTCTGCCCGCCAGTCCTGCAAAAGGGAACTCAGATCCCTTTGGCCAGATAAAAGCCCAAGATAAAACCCTGAGAACAGAACTCTGCTCCGAATCCCATCAGCCTCGGGGAATCTTTGCCCTGCTTCTCCTCGCCTGCCCTGGCCCAGCATCAGTTGGGCCTCTCCCAAGTAAGGATCTTTACTTTCAGTGCACGTTTCTTAAACATTGAATCTTAAAGAGAAATGCACGCTCGACACCCTGCCCTTGGTTTTCCTTTGACCAGGCAGGCCGGCGTGGCGGGCATCATGCAAGCATGGTGGAGCAGAGCCCATGGCAGGTGCCACGCTGGGGGAAGCAGACCCACCGGAGGCTGTGGAAGCAGCCCTCCAGGGTGGACTCTGGGTGGAACCGGAGCCCAGATTAGGCCCTGCCGTGGGGGACTAGGTCCCCAGCCCTGAGCTTCCCCCGGTCTCCGCTCAGTATTTAGAATCTGCCAGAGAGACTCTTCCAGCCCAGCAAGAAGCGCCTTTGCAGGGAGAGTGTGAAGTGACCCACACCGAGGCCAGCGGTCCTCAAGCAAGACGGCTCTCGACCCCGAGGGGCACTGGGGACAGTTGTGGCGTGGCGGTCACCCGTGTGGACACAGCTGCAGCACCGGGCATCTTCCTTCATGATAACAGATGGACCGTCTCCTTCTGCTCTGAGTCAGCACCGAATCGGCACCATAGACACTTGCCCCCTAGATTCCTTACCTAGATTGTAATCGTGTGCTCTCCCTTGTCCAAACATCACGAAAACTCCACTTATGAGAAAGAGTATTTTTGGAGCATTGCCTGGGGTCATGAAGTTTGTCCATCCCTCTGGATGTTCTAAATATTACCCTGGGTTCAGCCCTGCATTCTTGGCCAGCATTGTCTTGGCCCTTCATAAAACTGTACTTTCTAAATTATCCTTTGGAGATATTCATCAGCTAACATTTAGAGGCTCTATAAAAAAAAAGAGAGAGAGAGACATAAAAAGATGAAGACTGTGTTCGTGTTGGAGCCGGCTAGCAGGCTTCCCACCATAACTCCAGAGTCTCCTGTCAGAGATTTCTGCATCCGGAGGGACTGAATTCCTTCTGGGCAGCGGCCAATTTGTTTATGTCAATAGAACACCATAAAGTGTGCAATTAGGGGTTTTCTTTTCCTTCTAGGAAGCTTGAAGACACATCTTTGACCTGCCTTTTCTAATGTCCCACAGGGCTACTTAAAAGAATGTCTGAAATTACAAATTTAGTCCAAGGTCAAATTTGGGCACGTTAAACTTCTACCCTTTGTCCTTTTTCTGCCAGTGACTGTGGGTTTGGGCAAGCAATGTTTTTCTACCTACAATTTTTTCAAGGAGACTGAAAATATCAGTCATCTTCAAATGACAGAAACTCGCATACTGAGAGCACCACAAGGAGCCAAGCTGAATAGCTGGGGCTCTGGGCCCAGGCAGGAGAGGCCTAAGCTGAATAGCTGGGGCTCTGGGCCCAGGCAGGAGAGGCCTCTGACTTTTGTGAGGTGTTGCTGTTGTTCAGTTGCTAAGTCATGCCCAGCTCCTTGCGACCCCATGGACTGCAGCACACCAGGCTCCCCTGCCCTCCACCAGCTCCTGGAGTTGGCCCAAACTCATGTCCATTGAGTCGGTGATGGTACTGAACCATCTCATCCTCTGTCAGCTGCTTCTCCTCCTACCTTCAATCTTTCCCAGCATCAGAGTCTTTTCCAATGTGTTGGCCCTTTGCATCAGGTGGCTAAAATACTGGAGCTTCAGCTTCAGCATCACTCCTTCCAATGAATATTCAGGACTGACTTCCTTGAGGATGGACTGGTTGGATCTCCTTGAACTCCAAGGACTCTCAAGAGTCTTCTCCAACACCACAGTTCAAAAGCATCAATTCTTTGGTGCTCCGTGACTGTACCTATTAAATTATTTTATTAGAGTTACTTGTTTATGTGTCTGTTTACCTCCAAACACTTAGCCCCTGGAGGCAGAGATAAAGCCTTACTCCTCTGGCATAGGCTGAGTGCAAGAGTAAGTTAAATAAATCAATTATGTATAAAGTTAGTGCCACGATTTTCCTTTTGTTTGCGTTTTCATAATTGTATGTGTTTCCTTGTTTGGGGCTGTGCTGGGTCTTCACTGCTGCTTGGGCTTTTGTCTAGTCTTGGCGACCACTCTCTAGTTGCTGTGTGTGGGCTTCTCAGCGTGGTGGCTTCTCTCATTGTGAAGCCTGGGCTCTAGGACACGTGGGCTCCGTAGCTGCAGCTCTCAGGCTCTAGAGCACAGGTCTAATAATTGTGGTGCACAGGCTTTGTTGTTCCCAGGCATGGGAGATCTCCCCAGACCAGGGATCGAACCCGTGTGTCCTGCACTGGCGGCAGGGTTGTTGTTGTTTTTTTTTTTTCTGTAAATAAAATGTTTATAAGATTTCCTATTAAGTATTAGGAAGCTTTAAATATCTCTTCCTCCAATACACCAGTTGTTTTGCCAGTCATTCTTCATTGTCTCTTAAAGGATCATGCATCATGATCAGATATTAAGTAGACTACTGTTATCCAGGTAGTTTATAGTGAAGTTGCTCAGTTGTGTCTGACTCTTTGTGACCCCATGGACTGTAGCCCGCCAGGCACCTCTGTCCATGGCGATTCTCCAGGCAGGAATACTGGAGTGGGTTGCCATTTCCTTCTCCAGGGGATCTTCCTGACCCAGGGATTGAACCCAGGTCTCCTGCATTGCAGGCAGATTCTTTACCACTGAGCTCACCAGGGAAGCCTGGTACCACAATTTTAAATACTGCTTGTTTTCTAATTCTTTGTTGAATGTTAGTCTAATTTCCCCAGCTCGACTGTACCCCACTTGGAGAAGGAACCACATCTACATTCCCTGAGAACACCAGGGCTGAGCACAGACAGGTGGTTTGACAAATACCTGGCTTCATGTCACTGAGAGGGAAACTCCGAAGCTCTCAGGTGATGGTTTGCTGAACTAATCTGTCTCCATTGATTACAATTAGCACCTAGCAAATGCTTCTGAATATAACATGATGCCATGCTGCTGACTTCTGTTTGCTTAGGGTTTTGAGGGGGTCCTCGGGCATTAGGCCTGCGGTAATTTAGAAGGTAAGGGCTTGCGACTCTCTTTTGCAAAACCAGAGTGCCTTATCGTGGCCTACTGTGTAACTGCCAGGCAATCTAGGTGGCAGGTCACAAAGGTGAAAATGGATCCAACTAGTCTTGCTCCCGTTGTTTGAAAACAACCCATACGACAAGCTCATTATCGGTAAGTCAATATGTGTATGTTGCCCCCAAGTAGGACACTCTGCGGTGTCTGCAGCCAGAAGAAAACAATAGTTAAATGTCTCCTGCAACCATGGCTGGGTTAGACCTACCCAGCTACCCTGTGCTTGGTTATAAAAATTGTATCAGACAAAAACACAAGTGTCTAGCTTAAAGTTGGGGCAAATTAAGGCTGATTTTATTTATTTTGCCTAACTTACACCAGAGGCCTGAGGTCACGGTGCCGGCAGGGTCGGTTCCTCCTGAGACCGCTCTCCTTGGCATGCAGACAGCCGTCTTCTCTCTGCCTCCTCACGTCACTCTGCGTGTGTCTGTGTCCTAATCTCTCCCCATAAGGACCCCAGTCATCTGGATCAGGGCCCGCCCTGAGGACCTCACTGTAACTGAACCACCTCTTTAAGGGCCTTGTCTTCGCATACACCCACATCCTGGGGGGCTGGGGCTTCGACACATCAATCTGGGGGATGCAACTCAGCTCGCAACAGTGACTACTCAGGTAAGGCCCTAAACTGTCGCAGGAGAGGCCTCTGGGCAGGGGAGGCGGGGTGCTTCAGCAGCTGACCACCTTGATCCTGTCCTGCAGGCCCTGGCTCCCCAGAAATACTCTGTGTCCCAACAGCCCCCAAGCCCTCCCTCTGGCCCCCAGCCTTCACCTGTTCACCTCTGAGCAGCCCCAGGACGCATCAGCAGCTCCTCACACAGTTCTTGTGTTTATCCCTGAAAGTAGTTGCCGCTGGGTTAGGATTCCGCATCTCCACTCCTTCCAGATGGAGATGGGCAACCTAGGTTCCCCTCACGTGAGATGTCTCCCAGGGGCATTGACACACAACCGTCCGGCATCTTTGGGAAGTTTCATTAAATCTCCCCAGTCGAGGCCGCCTTGGGAGCAGTTGGTGGATGGTCCTAGATCTCCACCCTTCCGTGGCTGAGGACCATGCTGCGTGCATCACCCCGTGTGAGAGGATTCTTCTGGCAGGAGGCCCATACCCTGAAATGTTAGGATTCTGGCCCAGGGGGAGCCCAAACCACACAGGACACGTGGCCTGGGCAGACACATCAGTGCATGCCCAGGGTCACGCTCCCAAGTCCCTCCGACAACCAGTGTGGACAGACAATACTTGTGCCGTGCTGTCTCGAAGAGTCAACTCCTAAGTGTCCCTAAAGTCAATATCGCCCTCTGGATACAGCAGTCTCGAGGCGTTCAGAGTGACCACATCCTGCCTTCTTGGACCAAGAATTCTTAGCAGTCTGCAATCAGCACTGATGCATCCGGAACAATGAGCATCTATTAAGAGGAAAGGCCACCCTGGACCAGGGCTGTGCAGCACTTAGGTCAACACCACCTTCTGTCCTACTCTCGTTTGCAGTGAAATGCTGAGGCTCCTCGGAGACACAAGCTTTCCTACGGCCCTCAGCTCTGGACCATCCCACCTACATCTTTCCCCATCTCCTGCCCTGGCTGAAGCAGGCGAGAGCTGCCCGGTGCCTGGCAGGGCTCAATTTTGCAGTGGGGCTCTCTCCCTGGTGGCTCAGACAGTTAAGAATCTGCCTGCAATGCAGGAGTGTCAGTGTTAGTCGCTCAGACTTGGGATTGATCCCAGGTGTCCTGTGTTGCCCTGGAGAAGGGAATGGCAACCCACTCCAGTATTCTTGCCTGGAGAACTCCATGGACAGAGGAGCCTGGTGGGCTACAGTCCACATGGGGCCACAGAGTCAGACACGACTTAGCGCACACACAGACAGCCCCCACCTCAGACCGTCAGTATCTGCCTTGGTTTCAGCGAGCAGTTATGTGAGGGGNGGCAACCCACTCCAGTATTCTTGCCTGGAGAACTCCATGGACAGAGGAGCCTGGTGGGCTACAGTCCACATGGGGCCACAGAGTCAGACACGACTTAGCGCACACACAGACAGCCCCCACCTCAGACCGTCAGTATCTGCCTTGGTTTCAGCGAGCAGTTATGTGAGGGGACCACGGCCAGTCCTTACCACAAAGACAGCCCTATCCTCATCCTCTTGCAAGCAGTTTCTAGCGGCCCTACTTGAAGACTTAGGAAATCTAATGTGGGTTCAAGTCTCACGATCAGACAGACTCTGATACACAAAACCTTCTCTCTGTAAGATCTCTATTTTGGTAATTTTTATTACCTAAAATATACATAACATGAAATGTACCATTTTAACCATGTTTGAGTGTACAGGTCACTGGCGTTAAGTACATTCACCTTGTTGTGCAACCATCGCCACCATCCTTCCAGAATGTTCATCTTCCCAAACTGAAACCCTGCCCCTTACACAAAGGGTTCCCATTAGCCCTTTTCCCCAGGCCCCGGCTGCCATCCTTCTACTTTCTCTTTCTATGGATTTGACTGCTCTAGCGACCTCACAAGCGTGGAATCGTACAATACGTGCCCTGCTGGGTCTGCACGACGCCCATCCTGGCATGAGGTCTTCAAGGGGCGCCCGTGTTGTCGTGCGTGTCAGAGCTCCACTCCTTTTAAAGGCTGCACAGTGTTCTGTGTGTGGAGGGGAAGGTGTGTGCAGCACGTTTGATTTCTCCGTTTCGGAAAATGTCCTTTTTAAGAATGCTGCATTATAGATCAAAACCCAAACACCCTTTTTCCCACCCAGTTCTCAGGCACATTCCTGCAATCAATAACCTGGGAGGCTTCACTTAAAACTACACAGAAAGGGGGCCTTCCCTGGTGATCTCCTGGTTGAGAATCCACCTTGCAATGCAAGAGACACTGGTTCAATCCCTGGTCTGGGAAGATGCCACATGCCGTGGAACAACTAAGCCCACGTGCCCCAACTACCGAGCCAGCCCTCCAGAGCCTGGGAACCGCAACTACCGAGCTCACCTGCTGCAACTCCTGAGGCCTGTGAGCCCTGGGGCCCGTGTTCCACAACAAGAGAAGCCACCACAAAGAGAAGCCGTGGACCACAACTAGAAAGTAGCCCCTGCTCGCCGCAACTAGAGAAAGCCCACATGCAGTAACGAAGACCCACCACGGCCAAAAATGAAAATAAATTTAACAAAAGAGAAAACTACACAGAAGCTACTTCGCAGGCACTTTTAGCCCCTAAACTCCACATGTGCCCAGGGAGCTGTTATCAATCTGGTTTCTTAACTGGCAAACAACAGACACAGGCTCCGGCTAATTTGAGTAAAAGGCGATTTATTAAAAGCACATTCACCAACTCACAGAATCTCCAGGAGGACAGAAAAATCCAGGCTAAGTTAAAGATGCCAAGAACAACTGCGTGATGCTAAAATCGTGCGGCAGAATTAGCTCCACCAAGATGTGCCGCTGCCTCCGCCAAGCCCTGGCGATTCCGCTCTTCCCTTGCTGGCGATTCCGCTCTTCCCTTGCTTTCACAACCCTGATACTGCTGCCCTAGGCTCTGGGTCCTCCCCTCAGCACCTGCCCCCACCAGAGGGGACTCTGTGTCCAACCTCCTTCTCACCAGCAGCCGAGGCAAAGCCCAGGCAGGCTGAATCTGGCTGACTGCTCTCCAAGGTCAAATCCCTCAGCCTACTGGAAGGGAGGCTGGGAAAGGGCAGCCTCATGAGGCAGGGAGCCCTCCTGGGGTGGGGGTGGGGGGTGGGGGGCAGGCAGGGACCTGGATTCTGCAGGGCCAAAAAGAGAAACAGGGATCCAATCAGGCTGATGGCTTCTCTAGCCCTCGCCCCATCTCAACACAGATAACAGCGGTCCCCAACTGTCCTATACTGCCCTAGGCCTGAGAAGCGGGCCCCCCTACCCCAAGCCCCACATTTTAAAGGCCCCAGTGACCGGCCCCATCAAGTCCCACCTACCAAAGTTCACGGCCACAGGCCTTGGGCCGGCCTGAAGCCATAGGCTGTGCTCTAAGCGCCCAGGACCCGGGTGCTCCGGGCCGAACAGCTCTGAGCCTGCCTCCAGGGCCTGGCCCCACCTCCACGAGGGTCAACCGTGCTGCCAGGAGCCCTCATGTGGGGTGAAGGGCATCTACATGGCCGTGCGTGAGGCCCCTCAGCATCAGGGATGGGATCCAGTGCAGGGAGAGAGGAGAAGGCTGACCACAGGTCAGGGCCCAGCTTCAGTTCTGGCTGTGTTCCAGCCCAGAACTCCAAGGAGTCCACCAAGTCTCAGCTTGAACCCAGCTGGCCTTCCAGTTGTTACTGAACTATATTTGTCAAGGTCGAACAATAGAACACATTATATTAACAGTTTGGTATCTTATGTTTTTTTGATGTGGTTAAATATGCATGACAGAAAATGTACACCTGAATTTAAGCGTACAGTTCAGCAGCACTGACTACAACCAACAGTACTGTGCAAACTTCCCTATTTCCAGTGCTTTTGCATCTTCCCAAACTGACACTCTGTACCCACTGCACACCAAGTCCCCACTGCTCCCTCCTCCGGGCCCTGTAACCTCTACTCTGCTGAGTTTCACTGCTCTG
This sequence comes from Oreotragus oreotragus, assembly GCA_006410675.1. NCBI lineage: Eukaryota > Metazoa > Chordata > Mammalia > Artiodactyla > Bovidae > Oreotragus > Oreotragus oreotragus. The sequence continues at coordinate 117,656 of SJYX01023429.1, read as the reverse complement.
GATACCTCATGTAAGTGAGGTACACCTCATGTAAGCGAGGTACACCTCATGTAAGCGAGGTACACCTCATGTAAGTGAGTCACACAACACTGGTCTGGAGCTGGCTTGTGTCACTTAGCATGAAGTCTTGGTTCTTGTTCGTTTTTCCACTGTGTGGCAAGTGGAACCTGAGTCCTCTGACTAGGGATGGAACCTGCTCCCCCTGCAGGGGAAGCACGGATTCTTAGCCACTCGACCACTACGGAAGCCCCAGCTTGATGTTCTCCAGGTCCATCCAGGTTGTACCATGTGTTGGAATGTCCTTTTCTTTTTCTTTTGCCCCCTAAAAGGTCCTTTTCGAGGCTGAATCATATTCTATGGATAGCCCTCATGGTGTTTAACTATCTGGCAGTTGTTCCCAGGTGGATGAGTTTGAGCAAGCTCCAGGAAACAGCAAAGAACAGGGAAGCTGGCATGCTGCAATCCATGGGGTTGCAGAGAGTCGGGCAGGACTGAGCAACAGAACAACACAGTCCTGGAGGCCAGAAGCTTGAGATACAGGCATACCCAGGGCCTGCGGCCCACGGAGTCTCTAAGAGAAAAGGCCTCCTCCAGCTTCCGGGCCCCCAGCACCTTCTGCTCCCTGCCCCTGTCTTTGTGGCCTCCTCCAGTGTCTGTCTCTTAGGAGGAGACCCTCAGGGATTTAGGGTTGTACTTTAATCCAGGGTAACCTCAGCTTGACCTTCAGTTACATCTGCAAAGGCCTTATTTCCAAATAAGTTCACATCCCGAGGCTCTGTGTGGACGTGACTTTGGGAGGGACACTGTTCAACACACTCTAAGAAGGAATTCCCCTCCCAAAGCTCCATCCCACTAGCAACACAGAGCCAGCCCATCACAAAGAGCCGCTGAGGTGAGTGGTCACTGGGGCGGCCGGGATTCATAAGTCAAGAGCGACCTGGACAGGGCCCCGTGAGCAACGAACCAGGTGTAGCTCGATTCCCTGACTCAGATATGGAGAACTACATCCCTTTTGGATTTTCCAGAGCCGAGCGTGAACTCCCGGAACCGCTTTGTTCTGGAAACATCCTAAATTTTGGCGCCTGGACGGTACTCATGGCTTCAGGTTTAAATAGCTTCTTTCAGGTACGGAGGCAGTTAAGATGCTCAGCTCAGCCGTTTCAATGCCCACCCAGTCCTTCCCTCCCTCCCGCTCTGCTGAGTGGATACAGCGCTGCATGTAAGGGCGGCTCTGGGACCTCAGGGTGTCAGGAGTGGGTGTGAGCGCCCCCGTCCCTGGCCTCTGAGAGGCAAACGAGGTAGGATTCGCATTCAGGATCGGTGTGAGGCGAGATGCCTGCAGAGACGAGAGGGGAAGAGGGCAGCCGCTGGGAGGCGCCAGACCCCGGGAGTCTCGCCCTGAGCGAAGGGGCGGGAGGACGGCTGGCGGTCGCGTCCGATCCGCCTGCGGAAGGCCGGGCGGGGCATCCTGCAGCGCCAGCTGGCTGCCAGGGGAGCCCCCGACGGGGGAGCCGCTCAGCTTTAGCTGGGAGCAGCCCCAGGGAGGCGGGCCTGGGGCGCACACGGAGGTGGACCCCCGGCCCCGGGCAGTGCCCTCCCCACAGCCGTCCCCTGAGCGCTGCAGGCCCCCTCCTGGCCTGGCTCTGGGACGTCTCCCTGCGGCACCCCACCTCCACCCCCAGCGCCGGTTCTCGCCCTGCACAGTAAAGCAGGAGGTCATCCCCAGGCCGCCACGTGACGGCCGCCCCTCCCAGCCAGGGAGGAAGCAGCGTGGGGCCACCTCTCTGGGGGACCCTTCCCTTGGGGTCCGTGACAAGTGTCCCCCAATCTGCTGCCCCCCAACCTTCCCACATCCTGGGCCAGCTCTGCTAGGACTTCCTGGCCGGCACTAGCCCCGAGAGTCTGCAGCCTGTCTTAAAACCAACCCTCTAGCCTATGGTCCCCCAGACCTGCTGGCGTTCACGGCCCCGCCTTCAAGTTCCCTAGAAGCCCCCCGCCCCATCACTGTCTCAGCCATCCCTTTCTAAGCGGATTTCAACTCCAGCCTGGACAACGGTGTCTGTTCTCAGAAGAGCTTGTTACCTGTGACTCCCTCATCCCCTCCCTAGGACAGACATCCAAACATTATTTCAAACAATAGCATCCCTCCTCCCTCCCGCTGGGAAAAATGACGTTTGAACGCCTCCCGGTCAGCAGTGGGAAGCCCTTCTGGGTTTCTTACTTTTTGGTGCCATCAAGTGGTGATTCAGGTCATTAAAAAATGGAGGTCATTCTAATGAACATTTTTATTCTGTTGCCCTGTTTCTATAGGATCTTGGATTTTTATCTCTCCATCAGTTATTTTAGGGGAATTGTCCTCCAAAGACAAGGGAAGACTCCTTTACCTCGTATGTGTGCTCTTAATTGCTCAGTCGTGTCCGACTCTGTGTGGCCCCATGGACTGTGGCCCACCAGGCTCCTCTGTCCATGGGATTCTCCAGGCAAGAGTACTAGTGTGGTTTGCCATTTCCTTCTCCAGGGGATCTTCCCGACCCAGGGATCGAACCCACTATGTCTCCTGTGTCTCCTGCATTGCAAGCGGATTCTTTACCCACTGAGCCATCACCCCAAATTAAACAGGCTGTTTTTAAAAGTCATGACAGACATTCTGAATTTCTACAAGGCAGTACTCAAAGGGATTTTAATGAAGTTCCTTTGTTTTCTGCCCAAGATAACATCACAATATTTAGGCACCACCCACACCGCTCCTCCAGCCTTGTGGGTCTCTGCCCTTGAACTTGTTCCGAAGGTCAAGTTGAGATTGGAGCACTGACGCCCACAACCACCAAAAAGTTCAAAATGATCTTCAAGGCAAATGTGGATGCCAGAGGACTTAAACAAAATACTGGACAAAACAAATTAGAAATTTCACACATTGTATTTATCAGAAGACACAAAAGCAGAGTATCTGGATCAAAACTAGCATGTGGCAATCTTAAAGGTAAGACTAGCTCATTTCTTCCAGGAGTGGAAAGTGGAGTTTTCAGGTCTTCAGGTAAATAAGACTCTACATGGCCAAATAAGCCCACAGTTCTGGTTGTACATTAGTCCCCTGCCTTCTCACCCNACTAGCATGTGGCAATCTTAAAGGTAAGACTAGCTCATTTCTTCCAGGAGTGGAAAGTGGAGTTTTCAGGTCTTCAGGTAAATAAGACTCTACATGGCCAAATAAGCCCACAGTTCTGGTTGTACATTAGTCCCCTGCCTTCTCACCCCCAGCTCTCATGAGGATCCCTGTCTGCTCAGACCCGTAAGAATATTAGTCCTGTTTCCACAGCAGTTATATTGCTGCAAGGAGTAGGGAGGGTACCCAGTGAAGTCCTATAGACACGAAGTTGTAAGAAATGTCCATCCATATATACTACTTTGTTTTTTTCCCCCTTTTTGGGGGCTGTGCCATGCAAGATCTTAGTGCTCTGATCAGGGATCGAACCTGGGCCCCCTGCAGCAGAAGCAGAGTTTCAACCACTGTAGCACCAGGAAAGTTCCTTACCCTTCTTAATTACATAAAACATTCTAGAGGACTTGCATGAATTCTTGTGACGAAGATAAAATTAAGATCTTATAATATGGTCAACTAATATTTGTTAAGGGAGCCAAGAACATATAATGGGGAAAGGGTTGTTTCAACAAAAGATGTTAGGAAAACTGAATACAGCAGAAAAATGAAATGAACCCCTTATCTTACACCACACACAAAAAGCAACTCGAAGGGGGTCAAACTTAAACCTAAGACCTGAAACTATCAAATTCCTAGGAGAAAAATATAAGGAGGAAGCCTCTCAACATTGCTCTTGGCCATAATTTTAGCATATGACACCAAAAGCACAAAGAGGAAAAAAAAAATCAACACGTGGGGCTACATCACATTTAAACATTTCTGCGCAGCAAAACGGACAATCAACAAAACGAAAAGGCAACCTTCAGAATGGCAGAAATATCTGTACAACCATGGACAGATCTCCCTCGCTTTAGGTTTTGCTTTTACAGAAGGCCTACCATTAGTACCTGATTTTCCTAGCTGAAAGGAATCAAGTTTTTCATTTTTATGGAAAAAGATAAAAAGCAGAGACAGCATTCAGTATTTGTTTTGCAGCAAGACGTTCTAGGGGCAGCGTCACCTCAAGAGCAAGACCGGCGTCACCAGGCTCCTCCCCCAGGAGCTACACTCTAGCACCTCAGCACCCTACTCTATGGTTCGCACTGTCTCTCAGCACCTGTGCTTTATCCCCATCCATCCAGACGTTTTAGAGCAACATGTGTCCTCAGGTAACTGCTTCTTCACTTTGCTCCATTGGGGCTTTCAGAAGGTTTCATAGGAAAGCTCTGCTTTCAGAGAGTGGGGGAAATCTGTATCAGATAAGGGGTTAACACCCCAAAATAAAGAACTGACATAACTCAATGAAGAAAAAAACAGTCCAATTTTAAAACAGGCAGAGAAACCAAAGAGACATTTTTGCAACGAAGACTTTCAAATGACCAACAGGTGCGTGAGAAGTGCTCAGCTCAGTTCAGTTGCTCAGTCGTGGCGACTCTTTGTGCTCAGCCACTGATCCTTTGCTGTTTAGTCACCAAGCTGTGATGGACTCTTTTGCGATCCCGTGGACTGGGGCCCACCTTCGTCCTCTGTTCACGGGATTTCCTAGGCAAGGATACTGGGAGTGGGTTGCTATTTCCTTCTCCATAGGATTTTCCTGACCCAAGGATTGAACCCACACCTTCCGCATGGCAGGTGGGCTCTTTACCACTGAGCCACATCAGAGAAATGCAAATCAAAACCACCCACAATGAGAGAATCCCCTTGTTGGTCCAGGGTTTGGGATTCAGGACTTGATGCTTTCACTGCCAGGACCTGGGTTCAATCCCTGATCAGTGAACGAAGATCTTACAAGCCAGTGGCACAGCCAAAAACCAAATAAACCCAAAATGAGACGAGATAAACTTACATCTGTAAGAATGGCTATTATCAAGAAGACCACAGGTTGTACTGGCAAGGATGTGGGGAAAAGGGAATCTGTGTGCATTATTGGTGGGATTGTAAACCGGTTCAGTCACTATGGAGGTTTCTCAAAAAATTAAAAACGAAACTACCGTTATGATCCAGCAGTCCCACATCTGGGTATATATCCAAAGGAAACGAAAACAGATTATCAAAGAGAGATATGCACATCCACCGTTCCTGCAGCATTATTCACTGCGGCCAAGACACGGAAACAGGGGAAGTCTATCAGCAAACGAGTGGGTAAGGAAGACGTGAGATACAAACACACACATATGTACACACAGACTGGAGGGGAGAGTCTGGTTTATCTGTTTCTCACTTTGGTTCTTTCCTTTGATGATGGGGAAGGCGCGACACAAGATGCACCGACGTGAAGAACTAGCTGAGCTGAGGAGAGAGTCGGGGCAGGAGCCCCAGAGCTGCCCCCCAACCCCTCAAGGCTCTGTCTGGGGACACAGGCTGGGAGGTGGTATGAGCAGGGTGCTTCCTGGACTCAGCACCTCCAGCGCGGCACCCGTGAAGAAGCTTCAGGGAAGTTAGTAAACGGAAACTGATCGAAGTCATGGGTTGAGCAGCTCAGATCCCACCACCAAAGCCTCCTCCAGGAGGGACAGCAGACCATGTGGCCAGCCAGGGTCCCCACGGATGGACAGATGGCAGGACGCTGACTGCAGCACGGAGGCCCTGCTGAGGGCAACCGAGACACGGACTCCGCAACAACTTGCGAAGAGACAAAGAGTTAAAGAGCAAATGAGCAACGTCTGATAAAGTCACTACAGGGTCTCTTGCTCCAGAACTAAGACAGCTCAGTGCCCTAATGCCAGGAGGTCAACATGGCCACTGCACAGGCTCAGCTGAGAAATCTGTTTTCACTTCTCAGGTTTGCTTACTGCCTACATGGCTCACATCCATGAGACGGGGTCCCAAGAGCCAACAAACAGTGGGACTTTTCCGTAGCATACACAAAGGAATATCAACAGGAAGACAAAAGCAAAGCAAAAACCCCCCGGGACTTCCGTGGTGGTCCAGTGGCTAAGACTCAGTGCTATCAATGCAGGGGGCCCAGGTTCGATCCTTGGTCAGGGAACTAGATCCTACGTGCTGCCACAGTTAAGACCTGGCGCGGCCAAATAAACTGAAACAAGAAAAAAATCCCCCTAGGATGCTGTGTGGACAGATGGACAAAGCCCCCTTCCCCTGACCGAGGGAAGCGTTTCACTGGTCTGAACACAAGAGCTGCCCAGAAGGCTGTAGGGACAGCAGCCCATCGGTCAGCGTGTCATTCACACCCCAGGATGACAAGGGTCTTCTGGAATGGCAGCTTCCAAACTCTTCTTCTGGGTGACTGCCATCCCTAAGACTTCTGCTTTTACAGAGGAAAAAAATCTCTTTCGCACAGAGCTCAAGGGTTTGCTGAATAATGAAGTCAAGTTCAAGGCTGAGCACACAGCACAGCCAAGTTCAACCCCCAAGAGAGAACAGCTCCCGATAAAGCCAAGTGAAGTGCACGGCACTGCTGAGGAAAGAAAAGAATCTGATCCTACCTGTCTCGGGACACACACCTGTGCTACAGGTCACTTTCTTTCCAAAGTGAATATTAATGCTTTAGGGTTTATAATGTTTATCTCAAACATGGACCATAAAACCTTTGTCTGCTCTACCCCTATTTACCTGAGGGGAAACTTCTTAGCAAAACATCAGGGGCCATGTGTAATTTTATAAATGGCAATCCAATTAGAAAACAAAAACTAAACGACTATTACCATAAACATCCAAAAGACACGTTCTAACATCTTAGGCATCACAGAAGTTCAATAAATATTTGCTGAATCAGTGAACAAATGAGTGAGAAGGAAAATCAACTTGCCTTTACACTCACTAGAGCTGAACGACACAAATCTAATGATACGATGTCCTATTTACTTGTTCTACATAGTATCTTCCATGATTCCGATATTAACTGTCCTCTTTTCTAACCTATGAAATACTATATTCTGCAATTTAAACATATAAAATTTTAACTACAAGCAGCACATTTGTAGGCTGGAGTCTTTTCTCCTCAGTAGAAACTATTTTTGACCCAGCAAACAAACAAACCCCAAAGCGAAACCCCAAAATAAAAACAGATCAACACCAGTGCACGTGGACACTTGGCTTTACTTTTCCCCTTTACTAAAACTGAGGCCATTTCTTAGGCCTAAATCCCTGTCAACTGATTGGCTAATGATTTCTCTCCCAGAGATAACAGAGCCTTTGGGTGGCTCAGTGGCCAGCTCCGCAGGATGCCTAGCTGTCTGTTCAGAAGACACTCTGGAACGTGAGCTTAAACGCCCAGGAGACATGACTTCTCAGTCATTTATAGAAAAAAACGTTTGGGCCACAAACAAAGGACGTATCAGTGATTAATATTTACAGACTTTTTCACGTTGAAAACAGAACACAGTTCCCTGTGAGGACGGTATCGATCCATCTGCACGGAGGATGTGAGGCAAACAGGGGGTCGCGTGCAGACAGGACGGAGCTGCAGGCGGCCTCGCTGCCCTCAGGGGCCAGCTCCTCCCAGGAGAAACGCGATGAAGGCCCAGGTGGTAATGACGCCGCAGACTCTGCAAGACAAGGACCCGGCTCAGCGTCCGGCCCACGCGGAGGCCCCAGCTGGCCCAGCGGGAGAGGCCGGTGCGGGCTCCGCCCCCCTCCCCTCCCATCTCCGCTGCCCGGATGGTACATGCGCCTCCGCCGCCCACGTTCTCTCAAGGCTGGACCGGCCCTGGGACGCAGAGGGCATCTTCCCTGGTGGCTTACTTTGGAGGAGGAAAGGCAAAGGGGCTGCTGAGCAGCCAAGCATTTTTTCTCTCACCAGAATTTTCAGCATTTATCTTAATGGGACTTTGTATGAAGATTTCATTTAAATTTAGTTGTCACCAAAATATCTTGCCTGTTTTGCTAGTTTCATTGCCTATTATTGAAACATTTGCCCAGGCTTCCATCTCTGCAGATTATATTATTTTCCCATGGTTATATTATTTAACATTTCTTTACTTTCATATATGTAGATGCTCAAAAGGAACATCTACAAATATTATATCTTTTTCATATGACATCTACAAAAAAATTTATTTCAAAATAAGAAAGGTTTAATTTATAAACAGACAACAAGTAGTATTAATGCATACACAAGCCACAGCGAATAGTTTATTGGGATTATAACATAAAGAAGAACTTATATGCCAACGGTGTGGCTTGCATGGAGAAGGGAATGTCAACCCACGGCAGTATTCTTGCCTGGAAAATCCCACTGGCAGAAGAGCCTGGAAGGCTACAGTCTATGGGGTCGCAAGAGTCGGACGTGACTGAGCGACTCCACCACCACCATGTGGTTGACACAGGAGTTTTTACGCCAACTAGACGACGACGGCGTGGTTTTCAGTGGATCTGGCCTCTAATGAGAATCTGAAACCTTTGAGGCTCAGTTAAGAGCAGTCCCATCTTCCCAGTTGCTCAGGCGCAACACCCTGGATTTAAACTTGACCTTGCTCCTGTCTGTCGACTCCCACTTCCACCATCCCCATCACTCCTCTGTCACTGAGGGGCCCAAGCCGCAATGGAACCATGTGTCCCGGTGGCCTGGCTTCCTGAAGACTCCTGCCCCGTGTCCCCCAGTGTCTTAGTGAGGAGCGATGCACCACTACTCTGCCAGGACTGTCGATGGAGACCCAGCTTCCCCTGGTCCTCACCCAGCCCCTTACCCAGGGACCTGCCAGTCTTTGCGGCCTCGCCTCCTGCTCCTTCCGTCCTGTCTCAGTGGCTTCTCGCTACCCCTCGACAACACTAGGAGGCCCCACTCAAGGGCCCCCTCCCCGCCAGCCCCTCTGCCTGGACGGATGCTGGTCCCTCCACTGTCTGTGTGCTTGGCTCACTCCCTTCCCCTCCCCGCCAGTCTTCTACGAGGGCCCCCACCTTCCCCTTCGAAGAGCAACCTCCCCTCAGGCCACCCCTCCTGCCTCCTGACCCTGCTCATTTCTCTTCATCACCTACCAGACCACGCAATTCATCTGTTCATTGTCTGCTACCTCCCACTAAATCTCGAGCTCCATGAGAACAGGGGCTTGGGTTTCATTCACCGATGAAGCCCTGGGACCTAGGACTGCTGCCGCTAAGTCGCTTCAGTCGTGTCTGACTGTACGACCCCATAGATGGCAGCCCACCAGGCTCCTCTGTCCCTGGGATTCTCCAGGCAGGAATACTGGAGTGGGTTGACACTTCTTTCTCCAATGCATACATGCATGTTAAGTTGCTTCAGTCATGTCCGACGCTGTGCAACCCCATGGACAGCAGCCCACCAGGCTCCTCTGCCCACAGGATTCTCTAGGCAAGAATACTGGAGTGGGGCTATTCCCTACAGGAGGGGCTTCCCTAGTGGCTCAGATGGTAAAGCATCTGCCTACAATGTGGGAGACCTGGGTTCGATCCCTGGGTTGGGAAGATCCCCTGGAGAAGGAAATGGCAACCCACTCCAGTGCCCTTGCCTGGAAAATCCCATGGACAGAGGAGGCTGGTGGGCTACAGTCCATGGGGGTTGCAAAGAGGTCCACCGTGCTCGTCTACGACCCCTTCACGACACACCCCAGCCAGCAAGCCGTGTCGATTCGTCGGGGATCATCAGCCCTGTGAGGCAGGCTCCATGCCGGCCACTTACTGTAGCAGGCAGTTGATGTTCGGGGAGTGTCTCCAGTAGCGGTAAAGGGAGATCCGCAGCATCGGGTGGCACTTGTACTCCTTCAGGATGCTCCGCGTGCTGCCAAGGGAAGGGCGCGGTCAGGGACACGGGGGCCAGGCCTGCTCCCTGGGGGTGGGGGTGGGCCGAGAGACCAGGCACCTACTCCTTGAACTTATTGGTCATGAGCAGGAACTGGCTCCGCGTGAGCCTCCTGACGTCGAATTTGCAGAGGTTCTGAAACTTGCGGTACACCTGCTGCTCGCTGACCCCTGGCCACTTTTTGACGGTGAGGATGAGGATGGGGGGGCGGATGCTAGGGGAGTCTGGGCCCGCAAAGTTCTAGAAAACAGGGAGGGGAAACAGAAGAGATTTCCCACAGCTCCTACGGAGGGACTACCCACCCAGCTTGTTCTAGAAGGCAGGGAGGAGAAGAGATTTCCCACAGTTCCTATGGACTGACCACCCACCCAGCTTGAACATCCTGAAAGAGAAACTAGGAAAGGGCCTGTCTGCCGGGGGTGGTGGTGGTGGGAGAGAAAGAAGGAACAAGCGAGGTCACCTTGCTTCTAGCAGGGAAACACAAGGAAAAAATAACAGGCTCAGTGTGAGCACCCTTCTCGACTCTGAGTCTGGCTGCTGTCAGAAGCCTAAGGAGAGCCCAGAGGAGCATGCTGCGTCCTAGCACGAGCCTGTCTCCCTCCCCTACAAAGAGTGAAGTCTACTTACGATTTTGGGGACCCCAGCTCGGATAAGATTCACCTGGTTCACGTAGGGCGCCAGCACGTCCAGGTAGAGCGGGAAGCTGGGCTCGGGGATGGGAACAGCGCTGCGAGGGCAGAAAATGCCGCGGCACTCAGCCTACTGGTGCTGTGCCCGGCCCTCGGCCGCAGCTGGAGCCTGGGGACAGCAGGACGGCGCTGCCCAACACCACCCTCCTACCCCTCCTCATAAGCCCTGGCGCTTCTGTTGCTGGATGTTCCCCCCACGACCAGCGAGCTCTCACCATAGCCCCAGCCCAGGGGGAGCGTCCAGGGGTCACCATCTGCAGGCGACACTTCAGTGAACACCTCTGGGCTGACAAACACCAGCCACAGGTCAGAGAGTGAGAGGCAGGTCCCCTCTGTTGCCCCTCGAGAGGGCATCACCCCCCACTTTGTCCAAAGGGCAGTCCCTCCCCGACAGCCTGGTTCTGTCACCAGCCCCTGCCACACACCCGAGAAAGCACAGGCGTGGGGTCAGGCGGGCCTGGGCTGCCACAGAACCCCTCTACACCAAGGAGGGTGGTTAGGTGGTGAGGAATAAAAGAAACGAAGGAGGCGAGGCCCAGTTTCCAGGGCACCAAAAGGCTCCACCGCTCCCCACTGCCAGGGTGCAGGGAAGACAGACATGGGGCAGGGAGTGGGTGGATTTCTTAAGCTATGAACGTCTCACTTAAGCCACAAGCTTCACACCGGCGTGTCATGGGCTATTTTATGTATAGTGCATGCGTGCTTAGCCGCTTCAGTCGTGTCCAGCTCTCTGTGACCCTGTGGATCATGGCGCTCCAGGCTCCTCCATCCGTGGGATTCTCCAGGTGAGAATACTGGAGTGGGTTGCCAGTATGGCGAGAGTGAAGTCGCTCAGTCGTGTCCGACTCTGCGACCTGTGGACTGTAGCCCACCAAGCTCCTCCGTCCATGGGATTCTCCAGGCGAGAATACTGGAGTGGGTTGCCAGTATGGTGAGAGTGAAGTCTCTCAGTCGTGTCCGACTCTTTGCGACCTGTGGACTGTAGCCCATCAAGCTCCTCCGTCCATGGAATTCTCCAGGCAAGAATACTGGAGTGGGTTGCCATTTCCTTCTCCAGGGGATCTTCCCGACCCAGGGATCGAACCCAGGTCTCCCACATTGCAGGCAGACGCTTTAACCTCTGCACCACCAGCTGCTGCCAGTATGGTACCCTCTACCAAAATGGACAAGTGCAGGTAGTACCCAGACGAACAGGGTACAGTCTGAAAACGTTTAGGTCAGCCCCAGAGAACACAACTTTCTTTGGCTCCTGCCCTGGGTGTGCTCTATCCTACCGAGCACACATGTGCGGCAAGGGTGGTGCTGCTGAGCGTGAGGCACACGTGTGCAGCTGGTGCCCATGAGCTGAGCCCTGCAGGCATCCGGGAGGCTGAGGCCCTGAGCACACACAGCTCCAATTCCAGTTTGGGGTTTTAAGAACCTCCCCTGCAGGTGCCTTATTCCAAGTCCCTGCCCTCTTCCCCAGCCTGACTGGGAACCAGGCACAGATTATCTGTCCCCAGGCTCAGCTCTGTTTTCTCAGCTCACTGTGATTCACACGGTATGAGGAAACAGGAGGGTAATCGATGGAGCGGGCACACGGTGCTGGGAGCGCTGGGGCAGATGCTGGAACCTAAGCCTCGCCCACGGCCTGGCCCGACAGGGGCTTTTCCCAAGGCTGGGACAAGAGGCAGGAGGGCAAGGGCCAGCCCAGGGAAAGGCCGCCCATGGAGGCAAGCTGCCCGCTGTTCATGGACGTGTCGTTTACACAACACATGTGTCCTCCTCCTCTGCGAGAGCGTGGATGCCCCGTGGCCCCGGCTTGTCCCCGACCACGGACTGGTCACGGGATGAGAGCGACACTCACCTGTGTACCTTCCATAGGAGCAGGTGCGCCACTTTCAACAGAACTGGAAGAGAAGAAGCTAGCAACGTGACAGACACCAAGGCGCACCCGCCCACCTTACGTGATACAAAAACTCAGGCTTTACTTCCAAGGGGCCACCCACCTGGAAGTAAATGGGGGGAGGCCCAGGGACGGTGAGGGATTACTGCAAAGAAGACATAAGCCCCCCTCCAACTTTGGAAAGGGGTGGCAGCGCTCACCTGACCCACACAGGAAGGCGTCGTACGCTGCTTCGTGGGGATACTTGGTCTCCACTGCAGGGTTTCCCCAGAAGCATGAGGGACAGCGGTTAGAATGCAGCCTGGGAGAGGGCGCGCCCCCAGGCCCCCCAGGTCCACACCCACGTCGGCCGTGCACACACAACCCACCCACGGCTATTCCTCCGGAGACCATGACCCTTGTCCCAGCCTCACGCCACCCTGACCTAGACATCCCCACACACACGGTGGCAAGCGCGCCCATGGAAGCAGGAAGCAGAGGGCATCCTGACAGACCCAAGGCCCCCGGGACTGCTCCTTTCGAGGGAGGGGTTACAACGTGGACAGGGCACTGGAGAAGCCCCGCCTGGCCCCCCCACACTTCTGCATGTGGACCAGCCTGAGCGCCAGCATCTCAAAGCCGTGCCGACCACGTGGGAGCCCACAAGGGGACCTACCGTACTTCTCACAACTGCTGGCGTGAATGATTACTGGCCCAGAGTTCTTGGTGGGGTTCACGTCACTAGGAGAGAAGAAAGGTAAAGAACGTTCACTGAAAACGGTCTCTCTGTGTGCTCCCCTCACCCTCTTGAGTTAACCAAAAGTGCCCTCTGTACTGGGACTAGGGGGCGAAGTTGGGAAAGAACCTGTCTGCCAGTGCAGGAGACACAAGACACGTGGGTTCAGTCCCTGGGTCAGGAAGATCCCCTGGAGAAAGAAATGGCAACCCACTCCAGTATTCTTGCCTGGAGAATCCCATGGACGGAGGAGCCTTGTGGCCTACAGTCCATGGCATCATAATGCGTATACAGACACACAGTAAGTACCAGGACTCCTTTNTCAGTCCCTGGGTCAGGAAGATCCCCTGGAGAAAGAAATGGCAACCCACTCCAGTATTCTTGCCTGGAGAATCCCATGGACGGAGGAGCCTTGTGGCCTACAGTCCATGGCATCATAATGCGTATACAGACACACAGTAAGTACCAGGACTCCTTTTAAATCACAACAAACTGTGCTTCTAATAGAAAGTAAAATTTAAGCAAACAAAAACCAGGGATCTAGGCATGGGCAAATGGGTCTCGGTAACCCAGCAACAGGACAGACGAAAGAACAGCGACCCGAGAAGCTATACCTGCGTACTTCTGAGCATCTACCAGACATGTGACGCCAGCCAAGGTGCCAGGACCAACTTCAGGCCAGCTCTGCCCTCGGGGCCTTACTGTCCAGCGCACCCTGGGAATGCAGTGCCCGAGGTGCTGGTTTTACAGGAGAGCCTTGAACCCCAGGAACTCGGTGGGGCTGAGTGGAGAGCGGGCGGCACCAGGTATTGGGGCCGAGAGAACAGCAGGTGGTGATGCGACAGAAAGGGCGGGCCCTGACCCGTGATGCGGAGACCTGAGTATGGCCGCAGCCCGCGGTGAAAGCAGGGGGTCGGGAAAGAGCTCGGGTGATGCGTGGGGGGCGTCAGGAACCACAGAAGACAGACCAGAGACACGGTCCAGTCAAATTCACGCTGTAGAAGATCACTCCAGTGGTGATCACTCAGCACAGAAAATCAAGGTCAGGGGCACCCAGCTACTAGGTACGAGCTCCCGACACCACGGCAACGAAAGGTAAAGGCCTCAGTGAAGGCAATGACTCTTGAGGATGCCAAGAAAGGAACAGAGTGTAGGACATTCGGGGAGTAAACCTCACAGGACTAGACTAGAAGATAGGGAAGTCCGGCTGCAGGACGCGTTCCAGGGCTCGGTCCTGGCATGCGCGTGGACGAGGGCAGCACTCAACAGGGAAATCTTCCTTTCATTTGATTCCCAACAAAATCTACTGGCGCCTCTCTATCTGCTTAGCACCTGTGAAGCCGTTTCCTCATCTGTCAAGCGGCATGTGCCTGGGGTGCAAGGTGGCCATGGATCAGCCCCGGCAGTGGATGTCCCGCTAAGTGTGGACGACTCGCAGGACACAGCCCCAGCTCCCTTCCCACGTGCGAGCTCGTGTAACCCTAAGGGCCAGCGTGGGATTTCCGGGCAATGACTCCCTCTCTTCCGGTGGTAACACTGAGGCACGCAGAGGTTAAACAGTTCTCTCAAGGTCACGCACAAAGCCAGTGAGCCGCAAGGCTGGGGTTTAAGCCCAAGAGGTCTACATTCAGCGCCTGGAAGGATGCCGTCAGCCCAGCGCTGGGGTGGCAAAAATTGCTGCAGACACAGCAGCAGGCTTGATGGACGGACAGGGGGACAGGGGGGCCAAGTAGAAGGTGCCTGCAGGCCTCGTGGGGCAGAACAACCAGGAACAGCAAGCAGGAGTCTTGAGCCCCGGTGGGACAGAAGCGGCCGCTGAGGCTGACAAGGTGGATTCCATCACCTGGGGCACGGTTAGGAGGAAGAGAGCTGCGGAGTGGCCCTTGAGAGATGAAGGGACGACAGGGGAGCGCGCAGAGGAGAGGAAAACCCTCACCAGAAAATAAGAGAGATGCAGGAAAGGTCTCGACATAAGGGAAGGGGGAGTGGGGCCCACTGTGTCAGATGCCAGCGAGGCCCCATCTCCCCCTGGTCCAAACGCCTCTGTGATTCATCCCACCAGATGGGGAAAGAGCGTGCGGTGGAGAGAAGACAACTGGCCTCAGAGGGCCAGGGCGGGGGCGTGGGAAGGGGCGGGGCCTCTGAACAGACTTGCTGTAACGAGGACAAGGACCGCGGTGGAGGGGGAGGACCAAGGAGAGTGTCATGCTTTCTGAGCTAGAAGAAGGGATGCTGAAACCGAGGACGAGGACGGACAGAGGGAGGGGCTGGGACATCGCAGGCGGTGGGAGTCTGTACGATGAGGGAGGGGCGGGGCAAGGAGGGCGGTGGGCGGGGTGAGGGGAAGGGGTGGGGCCAGGAGGGCGGGCAGGCCGCTGGAGGGCAGCCCTTCCTACCCTGCATGACACGGGAGGGGATCTGATGTGATGGGAGAGAGGGTGCTGAACGTGACAACACCGCAGACACGTCTGCAGGGGAGGAGGGGACGTTGAAAGATCCCCCTCTGGATTCACGAGGACCAGGCGGTCCGTGTGAGGAAGGAAAAAACGATGACGTGTAAGAGGCCAGAGGAGACTGTCACGTCGGAAGTAAGTGATGCTGTGAGTAGAGGAAAGAGCACCTCCTGGAAACTCGTAAGACGGCAGTGGGGACCAGGCCAGGCACTCATGGGCATGGCTGGACGACAGTGACCAACAGAGACAGGTTCTTCCCTAAGAGATCCCACTTCAACTGCCCCCAGCCTCCCTCTGCACCCCACACCTAGGCAGCGTATTAAAAAGCAGAGACATTACTTGGCTGACAAAGGTCCGTCTAGTCACCTATGGCTTTTCCAGTAGTCACGCATGGATGTGAGAATTGGATCATAAAGAAAGCTGGGCGCTGAAGAATTAAAGCTTTTGAGGTATGGTGTTGGAGAAGGCTCTTGAGAGTCCCTTGGACTGCAAGGAGATCCAGCCTGTCCATCCTAAAGGAAATCAGTCCTGAATATTCATTGGAAGGACTGATGCTGAAGCTGAAGCTCCAATACTTTGGCCCCCTGATGCAAAGAACTGACTCATGGGAAAAAACCCTGATGCTAGGAAAGACTGAGGGCAGGAGGAGAAGGGGATGACAGAGGATGAGATGGTTGGATGGCATCAGTGACTCAATGGACTTGGGCTGAGCAAGCTCTGGGAGCTGGGGAAGGAAGGGGAAAGACACCAGTTGGGGAGGGAGGAGCCGGCAGAGCAGCCCCCAGCCACTCCTCCTCCTCGCAGACAACACGTTCCCACCGGCACACGTCGGTGGTATGGCCGGACGTGAGGGAAAACTGGACTGCTATTCCTGTGGGAAGGTCAGGAACCTGGCCAGGTACCAGGTTCATTCACTCACTCAGGAGTTTAATGTGCACCTACTGTGCCTCGCACTGTTTAGGCCCAAGAGAAAGAGTGCAAAGGAAGAATAAAACCTGTTCCCATGGAGCTTATCACTCCAACAATCAAACAGATCACAGGAGAAATAAAACCCTGGCCAATAGAAAACACCACAGTTCAAGGGGTCGCAAAGAGTCAGACACGACTGAGCAACTGAACTGAAACAAACAGCTCTAAGTTCCCGCCCAGGCCCTCTCCCCTCTAGAACAGGGTTCCTCAGCTCGGCACCAGTGCCATCTGGGACTGGAGCATTCTTTGTGTTGAAGGCTCTCCTGTGCATCCTGGCCTCTGCTCACGGGGTGCCAGGAGCGCCCTGAGCTGAAACACGAGAAATGCCTCAGTGCTGCCGAGGATGCCGTGGGGAACAAAACTGGCCCAGCTGGGAGCCCCTGCTCTCTAAGCAGCCCCCGAAAACAGCCTCCTTACCTGTTCAGGACTTCATAAACTTCTGAGAGATTTGAAACCCTTGGGAAATTGAGTTCCTGTAATTATGGAAAACAAATGAAGTAGAGTACGACACTTGAGGTTTTGTTTTCTCTCTGCTTAACAGACTTCCTAGGTGGCTCAGTGGTACAGTCCGGCTACAGTGCGGGAAACGAGGGTTCAGTCGCTGGTTTGGGAAGACCCCCTGAAGAAGGATATGGCTATCCACACTCCAGTATTCTTGCCCGGAGAATCCCATGGACAGAGGAGCCTGGCGGGCTACAGTCCATAAGATCACAAAGAGTCGAACACGACTGAGCATGCAAGCACCTCAGGTATTGCCAAGTGGCCATTAAAAAGACCTTGAAAACTCTAGGTCATCCTGTAGCTCCTCTCTCTTCACGCACACCTGGTCCTTATTCCTTAATTCTAATGACAGAGTACCTAGTGTACTTGCTTGGGACCCAATAACCCAGCCTAGAAAAAAACTGCCACATACATATATACAATGGAATATTACTCAGCTATAAAAAAAGAAATGCATGAGTCAGTCCTAATGAGGTAGATGAATCTAGAGCCTACTGCAGAGTGAAGTCAGTCAGCAAGAGAAAGACAAATACTGTATATTAGCACATACACGTGGAATCTAGAAGAATGGTACTGATGGGCCTATACTCAGGGCAGCAGAGGAGATGCAGACTGAGAAAACGGCTGGGGCACACTGTGGGAAGGAGAGGGCGCGACAGATCGGGAGAGCAGCATGGTGACAGATGCGTGTAAAACAGATGGCCAGTGGGAGTCTGCTGTGGACCAGGGGGCTCAACCCGGTGCCCTCTGACAACCTAGAGGGGTGAGATGGGCTAAGAGGTGGAAAGGAGACTCAAGAGGAGGGGACATATGCATAGCTGTGGCTGATTTATGTTGATGCATGGCAGGTACCTACACAATATTGTAAAGCAATTGTCCTCTAGTTAAAAAAAAAAAAAAAAAAACTGCCACAAACACAACTCATACCATCTTCTTCCAAAGACAAGTGTTTAAGGACTCCAAGGCATCAGACTGTGGCCAATGACTCATGGTCGCTGGGCTGTCTAAGGACCTGACAGGTCACCAAGTCCTAGAGTTCACCTTATCTTCACTCAGATCGGCCCCCACGTCCTCCCCACTTTGCCCTCTGACTCGGTTACGTGGAGACGGGCAGCGTCACAGCACACCGTGAGAGCTGCAAATATAGGTATGATCAATAAGTGTGTCCTTTGGCAAAGATGTACCAAGTAACCCAGTCCCAGTTCTGTGGTGTCAGCTTAAGGCTTTATTTAAAACACTCGGTTTAACTAGCTGGGTGCTTCTCTTCTCCATGGGCAGGGGACAACCCCAGCTGCACAACAGAAGTCACCTGGCAGCTGGAGAAATGCCGCTCTCAGTCCCTCCACACCAGAGGAGCTAAAGATGCGGCCCAGGGATCAGTATTCACCTTCTCAGGTGATTTTGTTATCTGGGTTGAAATTCCTTGACCCGAATGCTCTGTAAAATTTTTCAAGCGGGGTCCCTGCCCCCCAACCCTGGCAACTTTTAAGCACATCGAAAACACGCACAACGTATCTACCAAGCTCTAGAATAAGTTGTTCTGTTGACCCATTTAAATAAGCCCTTGAACTAGACGGCAGTAAGTCAAAGCACGAGAACTTGAATGAGGGAAAGAAAAAAAGATCACACATAAGGCAATACGACTCAGTTCAGTTCAGTCGCTCAGTCGTGTCAGACTCTCTGCGACCCCATGAATCGCAGCATGCCAAGCCTCCCTGTCCATCACCAACTCCCGGAGTTCACTCAGACTTACGTCCATCGAGTCCGTGATGCCATCCAGCCATCTCATCCCTCTGTCGTCCCCTTCTCCTCCTGCCCCCCATCCCTCCCAGCATCAGAGTCTTTTCCAATGAGTCAACTCTTCACATGAGGTTGCCAAAGTACTGGAGTTTACTCACAGGTAGTCAAATTAAAAAACCGATATTGGCTATAAAACGTGAGAAAAGGGTTCAAGGAACAATTTCTGAAAACAGTGAGAAAGCTAAATGTTCCTGGGACTAATGAAGTGTTCCTTTCCCAAAGGAGTTTAATTACCTTCCAGATATCCTTTGTCACATTCTTGGTGTCAATGAGAACAGGAAATAGGTTGTGGATATTCAGCTTAAATTCATTGTAGCTTTCTGAAGGGAAAGACCCAGGCAGTCAGAAGTGAGATCACTGGTAAAAATGGGAAGAAATTCTCCAATCTAGCTTGTCATCAACACTGGTTAGTAAAGCAAATAAAACAAAACAGGAGTTGAAAACGTCCTTGCTCAGCATTAAGGATTTCTGAATCTTAAACCAACCCGACATTACCCTTTGTTACAGCAGAAGTTGAACAGTTTTCCATTAAATTCAGACTATTGTCTATGACCAACCTTAGTTAATGCAGTTTGCAAAGTTGTAGTCAATGGCAAAAGGAAGAAAGAGATATTACTGAAAAGACAAATGTGAAATCTGTAAATAACTGTTCAGAGAAAAATCCAGTAAGTTAAAAATTGTAAGTGTCTTGATAAAAATCACCTATTAATTTGCATATTTGTCAAATTTATAGTGCATAGTGAAATCTCTCTGCTCACCCTCTCCTCACTAACCTCCCATTTCCTATTCCCTGAAGGCATTGATCTTCAATTTTTTCCTTTGGTGGGTATTCCCACCATTGCTAAACAAAGCTTATGCTGCTCAGTGGTCTCCCAGTTTGGGGCATTAACTCTGGACCCCCACAAGGTGAGAGGATCGCCTGCCCCACCCTGGGCCACTGACCACCTCCAGCATCTGCATATCACTCTCCGCAGGGCCAGCTGGTCGCCTCCAGGGGCCTTTCTGCCACAGCTTTTGTTTCAGCAATTTGTTTGCCTCTCTGCTTAGTTTGGGGGGAGTGATTATTTGACCCTTAATTCTTCCCCAGATCTCTCAAGATGCTCAAACTGAGGTGTTTTATTAATTAATTTCCTAGAAAAATCTTAGGGAAATTGTTCACCCCTTTTCAACTACACTAGTGTTTTCTAATACCTTGGCCATCTGATGTGAAAAGCCGATTCACTGGAAAAGACCTTGATGCTGGAAAGACAGGGTGGGAGAAGGGGGTGACAGAGGATGTGATGGTTGGATGGCATCATCGACTCAATGGACATGAGCTTGAGCAAACTCTGGGAGATAGTGGAGGACAGGCAAGCCTGGTGTGCCACAGCCCATGGAGTTGCAAAGAGTGGGATATGACTGAGCGACTGAACAAGTGTTCTCTCTGCATTGTCAGTTCATTTAATCCCCAATTCTGATACTATTATCACCCCCATTTTACAGACAAGGAAAGAGAACAGCTATATTAAAGTAACTTGCTCAAGATCATGTGTAACAAGGGATGGAATGAGGATTCAAGCATGACTCTTGAATGCCTGCTGCTAACACTTCATCACACTGCAGTGTGTCCAACAGCATCCGTCATGGAAAAGACCGAGACAGCCATTAGACAGTACCGTATGGTCACTGAAATGATTTCAGGTTCAGTTTAGTTTATCAGTCGTGTCCGACTCTTTGCGATTCCATGAATCACAGCACACCAGGCCTCCTGTCCATCACCAACTCCCGAAGTTCACTAAACTCACGTCCATCAAGTCAGTGATGCCATCCAGCCATCTCATCCTCGGTTGTCCCCTTCTCCTCCTGAAAAAAAGCCAAACGGAATAAAATACATCGTGTGGTCAAATACGTAAAAGCCAAAATAAAGGAAAAAGCAAGAAGTGTTAAGATTATGTGCGTGTGTGCGACTGATCCTTTGCGACCCTATGGACTATAGCCTGCCAGGGCCCTCTGTCAAAGGCAATGAAACCCAGGTCTCTTACATCTCCTGCATTGGCTGGCAGGCTCTTTACCAATGCGACACCGGGGAAGCCCACGGAAAAGCCAGAACAGAAGAAAAAGCAAAAAGTGTTAGAATTACAGCCGTGATTAAAGGTAAGTTTGTTTCTCCTGCACATCTCTGATTTCACTAAATTTTACAATGAGACTGAACAACTTCTGTAATTTGGGGGGCAGTACCAATCAAATATAAGTTTTTCTCCCTGAGAAAGTCACCTGCTGCTGCTGCTGAGTCGCTTCAGTTGTGTCCAACTCTGCACGACCCCATAGACAGCTGCCCACCAGGCTCCCCAATCCCTGGTATTCTCCAGGCAAGAACACTGGAGTGGGTTGCCATTTCCTGCTCCAATGCATGAAAGTGAAAAGTGAAAGTGAAGCCACTCCATCGTGTCCGACTCAGCGACCCCATGGACTGCAGCCTACCAGGCTCCTCTGTCCACGGGATTTTCCAGGCAAGAGTAATGGAGCGGGTCGCCATTGCCTTCTCTGAGAAAGTCACCTAGTTCCAGGAAAACAGTAACAGGCACAGATGCGCCCAACCTCTCTGGAAACCCGATGCCTGTAGGGGCTGCCTCAGGAGCACAAAGCAGGGCCGATCCCCCTGCCCGATCGCAAGCTGAGGTCAGAGGAAGGAGAAGGATGGGTCGGCCCTACCTGGGAGAGGTCTGAAGAACTTCTCATGGAGATGCAGCAGATCCATCATCATGTTATGTCCCACTAAGGGCTACTTGGAGGAAATTGATAGGTGAGAGAAATGAAATTTTAAAAATAAAACAAACACCATAGACTAACTGCTGTCTCTGGCAAAGGGTTTAGCTTTAAAACCCACTGCATTCTGATGACATGGTAATCCCATCCCCACACGCAACCCACTCCCACGAAAGGCAGCCTGACTGCTTAAATGCTAGAAAGGCAAACCAGAGGGTCAGAGGAACTTGAGGCCCCAGCCACACTGGGATCTAAGCTGTGAAGCGACATACACGGTCCCCAAGCAGTTTTAGGTCAATTTGTATTGAAACGCCTGTGTGCCTGAAAGGAGCAAGGGAATGGTAATATTTCACAGGGACAGTCTTTCCCCAAACTAGTCTATCATGACTTTGTAAAAGCAAGGTTGGATCCACAGAGTTAGTTAACAAAAAGAAACCACTCATTTTAAGGAATCTGAGTTTACTGTTGAAGGACTCATTTGTCTCTACAGATACAAAACACTGCAAAAAGACCAAGGAAAGAGAATTCTCTCCCTACCTTCCGGGCTTTCACCAGCATCTGGAAAAACACAGAAAAGCCCCTCGCAGAGAGAAGGATCTTCTCCTTCCAGCAGCTCTCTCGATCACAGGAGGTGTTCTCAAGATACCAGCGGTGCTGCGTACTCACCTTCTTCACAATCACCTGAGAGCAAGAGGAGGAGGCCAGCTCCCACATCCTGGGAATGCTCCCAGGCTCCACTGTTGTGGCGCACAGGGTTAGGCTCTACCGCGGTACGTGGGGTCCTGCCAGACCAGGAATCAAACCTGTCTCCTGCGACGGCAGCTGGGCCCTTTACCACGGAGCCACCAGGCAGATGCCCCGAGGCCTCTCTGGGGCTCCCAGGTGGCCTGCCAATGCAGGAGACGTAAGAGACACAGGTTCCATCCCTGAGTCGGGAAGATCCCCTGGAGGAGGAAATGGCAGCCCACTCCAGTATTCCTGCCTGGAGCATCCCAAGGACAGAGGAGCCTGGTGGACTACGGTCTATGCTGTCGCGAAGAGGTAGACACGACTGAAGGGACTTGGCATGGAGCATCCCGGGAACGGGGCCAAAGAAGTGGTCCCTCATGTCGAACAGGAAGGAGTGGGGGGAAGAAGCCTTTCACAGAGGCCAGATTTGGTCAAATGAGACAGAAATGATGGGGCTGGCCCCTCCAGGTGGGAACTCACCCCTTGGTCTCTCAGCATGGTCCAGATGTCAGGGAGGGCTTTCCTCAGTACGAGCTGGACCTGGAAAGCCTGGAAGCCTGCAGCAAGGAATCAAGGCTTGCATGGAACCACCACAGACGCTGGCAGGGCAGCTCACCCTCCCCTCAGGAGAAGTCTTGCAGACAGCAGCAGCAGAGAGATGGAGGGAGCACGTGGGAAGACAGCTCTTCACTGTCCCTAGGCCAAGTGACAGGGGCGGCCCGGCATGAGCCAGGGCAGCTTTCTCTGAGTCTCTGATCTCAGGGCCACTCTCAAACGGAGGACCCCAAAGAGCCTTTGTGTGTGTGGGTTACAGGTCTTAATGTCCACCATGTCAGAAATTAAAACCATACACATGAGACTAAAAGCTGTAAGGTTTGAAAATTAATAAACTCCTTACACTTTTGCCTATGATTGTGTGACACCACGCACTGGTTATCTGTGGAACGTTGGTTTCCTGAGTTATACACACCACCTTCCAAAGGCTCACATATCATATGACGCCATCAAGAGACCCTTGTACATGTGGCCACTGATCTCATCGGAAAGGTCTCATAAAGCTGTCGAGCTAATCATGAGAGATGAAGTCTTCTCAAATTCCAGTTTCTGACTGAAAGCTCAAATTTCATCTCTACTAAACGGCAATGCCAAAGAATGCTCAAACTACCGCACAATTGCACTCATCTCACACACTAGTAAAGTAATGCTCAAAATTCTCCAAGCCAGGCTTTAGCAATATGTGAACCGTGAACTCCCTGATGTTCAAGCTGGTTTTAGAATAGGCAGAGGAACCAGAGATCAAATTGCCAACATCCGCTGGATCATGGAAAAAGCAAGAGAGTTCCAGAAAAACATCTATTTCTGCTTTATTGACTATGCCAAAGCCTTTGACTGTGTGGATCACAATCAACTGTGGAAAATTCTGAAAGAGATGGGAATACCAGACCACCTAACCTGCCTCTTGAGAAATCTGTATGCAGGTCAGGAAGCAACAGTTAGAACTGGACATGGAACAACAGACTGGTTCCAAATAGGAAAAGGAGTA
>SJYX01023429.1:61303-92469 GCA_006410675.1 Oreotragus oreotragus | reverse complement strand
CTAGGATTTCTTTGGAAGAAATGATGCTAAAGCTGAAACTCCAGTACTTTGGCCACCTCATGCGAAGAGTTGACTCATTGGAAAAGACTCTGATGCTGGGAGGGATTGGGGGCAGGAGGAGAAGGGGATGACCGAAGATGAGATGGCAGGATGGCATCACGGACTCAATGGACGTGAGTCTGAGTGAACTCCGGGAGATGGTGATGGACAGGGAGGCCTGGTGTGCTGCGATTCATGGGGTTGCAAAGAGTCGGACACGACTGAGCGACTGAACTGAACTGAAACACTAGGGATTAGTTTCCCTGAAAACAAGGCTCACTTTTTTCACTTGAGAAGATGACTGAAAATACCCACGTCGAAATAACCAGTCAGTTCCTTCAAGTAAAAATTATATTCCTTCGGGGAATTCCCTGGCAGTCCAGTGATTAGGGTTCCTTGCTTTCAATGCCAAGGGCTCAGGTTCAATTCCTGCTCAGGTGACTAAGATCCCACAAGCCTCACAGCATGGCCAAGGGAAAAAAACAATCACTTTCCTTAAAAAAAAATTGAAAAAATAGAAGGCAGCTAACTCAGCTCTCAACACAAAATCTTGCCCAAGTGCTTTTCCTCGAGGTAACCACTGTACTTCAGGAAGCAGCAGGCATATTTCATGCACATTTATTTCTTCCATACCTCTACTGATGCATAGAACGTTGTAAAAGATGAGCAATGAAATGTTGAAATTTAATAAAACTAAGAATTATTATTTCACTCACAAGGTTCTTAAGTCAGAGTTTTTTTTAAACTGGAAGTGGCAACACAGAACATGAGTGCTGTGTGGCCAGGTGCTCCCACGCCCACCTGTGCGGAGGCACCAGGGGCGTCACTCACAGGGGCTGCGGGACCACCAGTGCAGATGGCACAAGGACAGCGGCAAGCAGCAGCCAAGCGATGTTTTCATAACCATTCTGACCTCATGGACCCCATGGAAAGGGTCTCAGAGACCCCTGGGGTCCAATGACCAAGGCTAAGAACTGCTAATGTAGGGCAGCAGTCCCACACTGTACTGTGGGAGAAACATTCAGAGGTTAACAGAAGTAAATAAAGGGAGAATCCAAGGGGCACTAAAGATTGGGAAGAAAAGGATGGTGCTGAGTGGAACCTGACTTCCTCAATCTTAAAATTCAGAACAGGCGGACAGCCCTCCAACCTCCCATTCAAGGTCAGAGCTCCATCTAATCACAGGGACCACGTGTCTGCTGAGCCGATGCCCAGGGTCCATGCTCCCCACAGGTGACAATGCTGGCTCCCAGGTTGGCGGGCCGCCCCCTGCCTACCAGCGATACCGGGGAGGGTCATCCAGTCCCCTTCCTCCGCCAGGTCCAGCCAGCGCGTCACCTCGTCAATCACCACCTTGATCTGGTCTTTGTCCAGAGAGCTGAAAACGGGCACACGAGACAACACTAATGCGGGAGGGGATTCTGAAGGTGCCCTTCACCCTGTGATCCTGGCAAGAAAACGG
This sequence comes from Oreotragus oreotragus, assembly GCA_006410675.1. Lineage (NCBI taxonomy): Eukaryota > Metazoa > Chordata > Mammalia > Artiodactyla > Bovidae > Oreotragus > Oreotragus oreotragus. The sequence goes on along the minus strand of SJYX01023429.1, from coordinate 90,968 downwards.
ACCCCAGAAAGACCATTTCTTTTCCGAGTCTTGTGTCGCAAAAGGAAACCAAACACCTGGCCTCCACCCTCGGGTCCGTCCACAGGGGCACGTCCCCCTCCCGATGACAGGCCTGTGGGGGGAAGGGGCTGGGAGACAGCCAACGCTAAGGGACCCTGTCGGGTCTGTCTCCTCAGTACCCCTCTCAGAGGTGGAAAAGCACCATCTGGTGAAGAATGGGAAAGAAAGGAACTTTGGTAAGTACATCTTCTCCTGCGTTAGAAATACAAGAACACTGTGTCATGTGAAGAAAAGGAAAGCCTTTTCTCCAATGTTTGAACATAACAGAAGATTAAAAATTCAAGTTGCTTTTCCCTTCCAAAGCGGTATTTTTATATAAAACCAAGAACAAGGATAAAATTCCAATGTTACATGATTTGGACCAGACAATCATAACATTCCAGAATTAAAAGCTGTCTAATTTAACCCTCTCACCAATAAAGGCAAAGGATTGAAAGCCCAAGGAGCTTAAAGGACTGGTTCAGAACCACACCACGCTCAGCAGACCTGGGCCCTGGTGGCCGCCTCCTTCCAGCGCACAAGGCCACTGAGCAGGCCTGGCCCAAGCCCCACAGCATGACCAGGTTAACATACAACAAACAGGCACTGGAGGCCAAAGAGAAAAGGCAGAGGCCCTGCCCTCGGGGAGCACAGCAGATCAAACCCATGGGCAACGTGCCCGAGCTGAGCCGCGTGGCCACATGGTCAAGGTCACCTGTGACTTGCCTTGAAAAACCCTAAGGCTCTCACAGGAAGTCCCATAGAGCCATTTTCCCCCTTTAGCACTGGAATGGAGTTCCTGCCTCTTTGAGGACCAAGTGAAGAGTCAGTTCTTTTGCCCCTTCATCCCACACTATGCAGTGAGAGGTTTCTGATCTTAGGCGTAGGAACAGCATACCAGCACTCCGGGCTGTCATGTGTGGCTGAGCTCAGCTTAAGCGGACAGTGTGAGGTCACCACGTCCAGCAAAGCCAGAAACACACCAGCAACAAAGAACCCCACGGAGCACCCGGAGAAGCGGGCTTTACCTGCGAACTTTCCAGTTCCCAGTCAGGATGTTGTGCTTAATTTTCTTCTCCTGTTCTTCGTTCATATAGGGGATTCCATTTTTGAGAAACTAAAGACAGGGAGAGACCAGGAAACAAGTCAGTGGCATCCTCTGTGGGACAGCAGAGAAAGAAACCTTTGTCGTCCGCGTGTATGTGACCAAGTCAGAAGGGCGACAGGAAGCGGACTCGGACCAGGTGGACACCCGGCCCCTCAACCCTCCGGGCCCCCTCCTCCCAGGCCATACCTTGTTATAGTCGAAGCCATACTGATTCAAAAACTGAACACTGGAAGCCTGGAAAGAGAACTCTGAGTCCAAAATCCCAAAAGTTGTAGGGAAGAGGAAGAAGTTACAAGAATGAGCTACATACCTAGAAACAAAAACAAACGACAGAAAACACTTTTAAAATTCTGGCTCACGGAGCAGGCTTCCGAGTGGGCTCCTCCTTGCCCTTGAGAAGCCCAACTGACCCCTGAACAACACAGGGGTTAGGGGTGCCAGCCGTTCTTACAGCCAGAAATCTGAATATAATTTAGAGTCTGCCCTGGGTCTAGCCACAGGCCCTCTGCACCCACAGACTCCACTGTGGATCATACAGTACCACAGTGTGTATTTAGTATAAGCAGACTCAGGCAGTTCAAACCCTGCGTTATTCAAGGGGTCACTATATTTGAATGCTAGCTGTGTTTCAAGTACTATGACTGGTGCAGGGGGCCAATGAAAAAAGGCACACAGTGTGACCCCCATCTGAGAGAGAGGGGCTGCCATTCACATCCTTTCTGACCACTGGGGCCTAGGAGCTACGTCACCCTTATTGTAATACTGCTGACTGCAAGCTTGAAGATACACACAGGAGAGAAGGACGCGTGGCAAGGGGCACTGAAGGTCCGGGGGTGTTGGGAGAGGCCCCCAGGGATGGTGCTGCTTTGAGAGACTTGAAGGACCAGCCGGCATCTGCAGGGGAGGTGGGGTGGAGGGCCCGGAAGCAGGAGAGACTATGGAGCATCCAGGGCCAAAGGGATTCAGAGCCTGAAGCAGAATTTGAAGGGGGAACAGGTGGAGAAGAGAAACAGGCGAGAGCCAGGTGTTTTGCCAAAGGTCTTTATACATACTTGTTTGACTCGCCTTCAATACTGGAGAACACAGACAATCCTAGAAGAGTAACGGTGGACAGAATGAATACCAAGAGAAAAGCTACCGGAAGCTAACTCAAAAAACATTCTGAACATATCCCCTCTAGCACTGGAATGGGGTTCTTGCCTCTCTGAGTATCAAATTAAGAGTCAGTTCTTTACACCCAAAGTTACTACACAGGCTTTAGGATAACTTCTCAAAAAGAAACAAAGGAAGGAAGAAAGGAATGAAGGGAGGAAGGAAAAGAGTCAAAACAGGAGAACCGTCAAACTGCAATTCACACAAATTCCTGAAATAATTGTAAATGGCTGTTCAAACACAGAATATTGACACAGTTTTATTATTTTTTAGTTTATTAATTTTTATTGCAGTATAGTTGCTTTACAAGACACTTTTATAGTTTTAAAACAAGAAGAAACACTAAAATCTATGAAGATTTATACAGTGGATAATTTTTAAATGTTTGTGTTGTTAAAAAAATCACAAAGTAAAAAACTTTGAAGAAAGGAGAAAACAATACGAACGTATTCAAGTGCTGTTTCCCAAACTTTCAAAGAGGCCTCACAATTAAGAAACAACCACAGCAGAAAAACAGCAGGACTTCCCTCGTGGTACAGTGGATAAGAAAGTGCGGGCCGATGCAGGGGTCCTGGGTTTGGTCCCTGGTCTCGGAAGATTCCACGTGCCTCGGGCAACTAAAAGCCTGTGCTCTGCACCAAGAGCATCCTACGCGCCAAAGGATGCACAGAGAACAACCCAGGGCACTGCAACTAGAGAAAGCCCTTCAGCACAACAATGAAGATCCAGCACATCCAAAAATAAATAAGAAAACAGCAGACAGACAGCAAACACACACAAGTGCTACTCATTCACAGGAAAAGCAGCAATCAGTAAAATAGCTCAGGACCTGTTTTTTTTTAAACAAAGTTTTACTGAAACACAGTCATGCTCATTCATTTGTGTATTAACTACAGTTGATTCCTCATTAACAAGAGCAGCACTGAGTTGTTGTAACTTCATAGGCAGACCATATGACCCACAAAACCTAAAATATTTACTTTGCTCCTTTACAAGTACACCAAACACATACACTCAGGAGTGCACAGGAATATATAAGAGCTAAGACAGTCAATGAAACCTTGTTTCATCACATACAAATGGCAACCAAAGCACTCATCATTAGGAGAGAGAGCCAAAAGATACAGAGTTAGGAGTGCTAAATAAGTTACCACATGTAAAATACAGAGCCAGTGGAAATTTGCTGTATGATACAGGGAGCACTGACTAAGGTCCGTCTAGTCAAGGCTATTGTTTTTCCTGTGGTCATGTATGGATGTGAGAGTTGGACTGTGAAGAAGGCTGNAGAACTGGACATGGAACAACAGACTGGTTCCAAATAGGAAAAGGAGTACGTCAAGGCTGTATATTGTCACACTGTTTATTTAACTTATATGCAGAGTACATCATGAGGAACGCTGGACTGGAAGAAACACAAGCTGGAATCAAGATTGCCGGGAGAAATAGCAATAACCTCAGATATGCAGGTGACACCATCCTTATGGCAGAAGGTGAAGAGGAACTAAAGAGCCTCTTGATGAAAGTGAAAGAGGAGAGTGAAAAAGTTGGCTTAAAGCTCAACATTCAGAAAATGAATATCATGGCATTCGGTCCCATCACTTCATGGGAAATAGATAGGGAAACAGTGGAAACAGTGTCAGACTTTATTTTTTGGGGGTCCAAAATCACTGCAGATGGTGATTGCAGCCATTAAATTAAAAGACGCTTACTCCTTGGAAGAAAAGTTATGACCACCGTAGATAGCATATTCAAAAGCAGAGACATTACTTTGCTGACTAAGGTCTGTTTAGTCAAGGCTATGGTTTTACCTTTGGTCATGTATGGATGTGAGAGTTGGACTGTGAATAAGGCTGAGCACTGAAGAATTGATGCTTTTGAACTGTGGTGTTGGAGAAGACTTTTGAGAGTTCCTTGGACTGCTAGGAGATCCAACCAGTCCATTCTGAAGATCAACCCTGGGATTTCTTTGGAAGGAATGATGCTAAAGCTGAAACTCCAGTACTTTGGCCACTTCATGAGAAGAGTTGACTCATTGGAAAAGACTCTGATGCTGGGAGGGATTGGGGGCAGGAGGAGAAGGGGACGATTGAGGATGAGATGGCTGAATGGCTTCACGGGCTTGATGGACGTGAGTCTGAGTGGGCTCTGGGAGTTGGTGATGGACAAGGAGGCCTGGCGTGCTGCGATTCATGGGGTCACAACGATTTTGACACGACTGAGTGACTGAACTGAACTGAACTGAATCTTTTATCGTGCTACTGTACTGAAATTATTTGTCAGTTATGGTAGTTTTTGTGAGGAGTCTTTAGGTTTTCTCTATAGAGTCATATTCCATCTGCATAAAATGATACTTTTATGCTGTGGCTAGGTTGGAAGAGGGTGTTTGCTATGACCAGTGTGTTCTCTTAGCCTTTGTCCTGCTTCATTTTGCACTTTAAGGCCAAACTTGCTTTTACTCAAAGTATCTCTTGACTTCCTAGTTTTGCATTCCAATCAACTATGCTGAAAATATTTTTTTTTTTTTTTTTTGGTGTTAGTTCTAGATCTTTGAGGTCTTCATAGAAACATTCAACTTCATTCTCTTTAGCATTAGGTTGGGGCATAGACTTGAACTAAAATGGTTTACCTTGGAAATGAGTTGAGATCATTCTGTCATTTTTGAGACTACAATCAAGTACTGCATTTTGGACTCTTTTGTTGACAATGAGCTACTCCATTCCTTCTAAGGGATTCTTGCTGATGGTAGTAGATATAATGGTCATCTGAATTAAATTCATCCATTCCCATCTATTTTAGTTCACTTATTCCTAAAATATTGATTTTCACTCTTGCCATCTCCTCTTTGACTATATCAAATGTACCATGATTCATACACCTAATTTCCTGTGAAATATTTTTTACAGCATCAGACTTTACTTTCACCCCCAGACACATCCACAGCTGGGCATCATTTCTCTTTTGGCTTGGCCTCTTTAGTCCTTCTGGAGCTATTTCTCCATTCTTCTTCAGTAGCATATTGGATACCTAGGGACCTAGGAGGTTCATCTTTCAGTGTCATATATTTCTGCCTTTTCACACTGCATGTTTCTCAAGGCAAGAATGCTGATGTGGTTTGCCATTCCCTTCTCCAGTGAACCATGTTTTGTCAGAACTCTACATCATGACCTGTCTGTCTTGAGTAACCCTACAAGGCATGGCTCATAGTTTCATTGAGTTACACAAGGCTGTGATCCATGTGATCATTTTGGTTCATTTTGTGTGATTGTGTTTCATTCTGTCTGCCCTCTGATGGATGAGGATATGAGGCTTGTTCAAGTTTCCTGATTGGAGGGACTGGCTATGGGGAAAACTGGGTTTTGTTCTGGTGGGCAGACCATGCTCAGTAAATCTTTAATCCAATTTTCTGCTAATGAGTCGAGCTGTGCTCCCTCCCTGTAGTTTGGCCTAAGGTGACCCAGTGCTAGAGTATGCAGTCTCTATGATAGGCTATAGGGTCTATAGTAGGGGTAAATGTGACATCCTCCAAGAGACTTATGCCAGCATGCCATGCATCCCATGACTGTTGCTGCCAGTGCCCATGATCCCACTGCAGGCTACTGCTGACCTATGCCTCCACTAGAGACTCCCAAACACTCACAAGTATATCTGGCTCAGTCTCTTGTGGGGCCACTGCTCATTTCTCCTGGGTCCTGGTGTGCATCAGGTTTTGTTTGTGCCCACCAAGAGTTTCTGTTTTCCCCATCTGTGGAAGTTCTGTAATCAAATCCCACTGACTTTCAAAGCCAGATTACCTGAGGATTCTTATGGGATCCCCAGGTTGGGAAGTCTGTTGTGGGGCCTAGAGCATTCACAACAGTACAAGAACTTCTTTGGTATAATTATTCTCCAGTTTGTGGATTGCCCACTGAGTGGCTCTATGATGGGGCTAATGGCGATCTCCTCCAAGAGGACTTATGCCATATACCATGCTTCCCAGGACTGCTGCTGCCAGTGCCCCTTTCCCTGATTCAGGCCACTGCTGATTCATTCATCTTCAGGAGACTCTCAAACACTCACAGACAGGTCTATCTCAGTCTCTTATGGGAGTCTCTGCTCCTTTCCCTGGGTCCTGGTGTGCACAAGGTTTTGTTTCTTCCCTCCAAGAGTCTTTGGCAAATATGATATTTGATTTTTGATTGTTCCCCTCCTACCATTTTGTTGCAGCTTCTCCTTTGTCCTTGGAGAAGGGGTATCTTTTTTCAGTGGGTCCCAACATCCTTCTCTTGATGATTGTTCAGTAGATGATTGTAATTCTGGTGTTCTCACAAGGGAAGATGAGCACACGTCCTTCTAATCTGCTATATTTCCCAAATCATTAGGCCATTTATCACTTTGAGCAGTCGAGAATAATAAAAAGGAAATGCTTCTCATGTTGAGAAGCAAGTATCAGATGGAGAGTGCAGTGGTGTCTGGTACTGACTTTTGAATTCATTGAGCTGTTTAGAACAAAGGAGAGAAATGAAAATCAACACTGTTAGAAGGGTTTTTTTCTGAGGTGTAACTGTGATGGTTAAGTTGATGTGTTTCAGATATTTGGTTAAACGTTATTTCTGTATGTGTCTAAAGGGTGTTTCTAGATGAGACTAACATTTGAATCAGTATACTGTGTAAAGCAAATTGTTTTCCCAATGTGAGTGGGCATTATCCAACCCATGAATGACTGAATAGAATGAAAAGATTGAGTAAGAACGAATTCTCTCTTCCTGATTGTCTTGGTGCTGAGACATCTGTATTCTCTTGTCTTCAGACTCTGACTCAGACTGGAATTTGTACCATTAGCTCTCCTGGTTCTCAGGCCTTTAAACTCAGACTGGAACTCTACCACTGACACCCCCTAGGTCTCAAGCTACAGATCTCTACATCCATAATTGCATAAGATAGTTTCTTTATATATAAATCTCATGCATATATGTGTGTATATATATATACATATATATATATATATATATGTGTGTGTGTATCTGTGTGCGTGTGTGTGAAATATAATATATACACATATTGAATGCTGACTCTTTTTCTTTGGAGAAACCTGACTAATGCAGATTCTGGTGCCAAGAGTGAGGCCCATGATATTAGAGTAACTTCAAACAATTCACTTCTGCCTTCAGGGCCTGCTCAGGCCTGATTATGTATGTATCACTTCCATTTGTTAATGGATTGCTGCTGTGCACATCAAAGTTTATGGCTTGGTGGGTCAGATAAAATCCAATTCTTGATGAGCAGCTCAGGTCACATGGTAATTGGGGGGGGGGCATGTTTAAGTGTTCTTTCTGTACAAAGGCCTAGTAGCCAACTAAAAGCTGTTTCTCAAGATGAAAATAGTTATCCAGAGAAGATAGCAAAGCTTTTCTCCAAAAATCTATGGACCTGCACTACAATTTACCTGTGAGTTCTGCCAAATGCTCTAAACAGCAGCCACTGAAACTTCAAGTAACATTAAGTCCTATGACCCAAGCAGCAAAATAGCTTGTAAAGCAACATGAATCTATTGCAGAGTCTTGTCTTGTTTTGTACCCTACTCAAAACTCGCAGGTTTTGGGTCACTTTGAAAATGGACCAAAATTCAATGTCACCAGTGTCATGAAAAGTGAGTACCCAAATCTCCTAAGTATGGGCCACTTCTTGACCTCTGAAATTCAAGCAATTCATGCACATACACATTCACACACCAGCATATTTTTGGTGGGGAAAAAAATGTAAGCAGAAAAGAATGGAGTATAGAGGCTTTCAGTACTCTTCCCTTTATATTACTGCTATTACATACTAGAAAAAGGCATTAAGTTACTGGAATATTACTGCTATTCAGAATGTGTGTATCCACAGAGGACAATTCCAGAACCAGTCTCCTGAGTATTTCCTCTGGGTATTTTCAGATATTTATGGTTAAAAGAAAATATCAGTTCAGTTCAGTCACTTAGTTGTGTCTGACTCTATGTGACCCCATGGACTGCAGCATGCCAGGCTTCGCTGTCCATCACCAACATAACAAGCCTAATGAAACTCATGCCCATCATGTCAGTGATGCCATCCAACCATCTCATTCTCTGTCATCCCCTTCTCCTCCTGCCTTCAATCTTTCCCAGCATCAGTGTTTTTTCCAATGAGTCAGTTCTTCACATTGGGTGGCCAAAGTATTGGAGTTTCAGATTCAGCATCAGTCCCTCCAATGTATATTCAGGGCTGATTTCCTTTAGGATGGACTGGTTGGATCTCCTTGCAGTCCAAGGGACTCTCAAGACTCTTCTCCAACATCACAGTTCAAAAGCATGGATTCTTTGGCATTCAGCTTTCTTTATAGTCCAACTCTCCCATCCATATATGACTACTGGAAAACCATAGCTTTGGATAGATGGACTTTTGTTGATAAAGTAATGTCTCTGCTTTTTAATATGCTGTCTAGGTTGGCCATAACTTTTCTTCCAAGGAACAAACCTTTTAATTTCATGGCTGCAGTCACCATCTGCAGTGATTTTGGAGCCCAAGAAAATAAAGTCTGACACTGTTTCCACTGTTTCCCCATCTATTTCCTATGAAGTGACAGGACCAGATGCCATGATCTCAGTTTTCTGAATGAAAATACTGAAACATTTGTCCTAAAGTTGGGATTTGGGGATATTAATCCATTTCACCTAAGTCTTTCATCCCTGTACTTTTATGAAAGTTACTCTTAAATTTCCTAGAGTCTTCCAAACTCATATTTATACTTCTGGTTTCTCCCAGTAATCATAAGCACCTGCCACTATCTACACTCTCATTAAAACACACACACACACACACACACACACACACACACACACACACACACACAAGCATTTGAAGAAAAAAACAAAAAACAAAAAACTAGGCATTGCTCTTTATGCAGAGCCTTTCATTTCCTTACCTCAACTGAAAATATAAATATGTTCTTCCTTCTCGACAGTGCTTTTTCTGCAATGTTCTTGAATGAATCCAATCATTCATCTATATCATGGGCCAGGAAATGCATTAACATTTTTTTTTTACCATCTCAGGATTACTTTTAAGACTTTATTAATTTTACACTATTTATGAGGCTCATTCTCTTTTGAGATATACTACCTGTCTATACAATCTTTTTCTCAACTGTTTATTCCTGACTTCTCTCACACATGCACTGAAATTTGCTAAGTCTTGTTAACAGCTTTTATCTGCAGTCAATTGTTCTTTATTCCTAGACAATATCGTCAATGAAGAAGACTATATCTGTCTTATATCAGAAGCTCATAATTTATTTAATTCTCTAATTACAGTTAAGCTCACTTCTTATCCACTTCAGATTCTCTTACTCAGGTTGCTTTCTGCATATTTATGTGCCTTCTATTCTTGTGAATATCAATATCCTGATATCAAGTAGGCTGTGATGCTTTACTTAGATGTTTTCTTAGGAACATGGCTTTTATTTCCTCAGCTGCCAGGTCTGCCACTGACAGCTCTTAGCGTATGGCTCCCCAGAAATTTCCCTCAAGTCAAAAAAAGCTGCTCTGTCCAAGTAGTTAGTTATCTATTAGAAGTAAAAAAAAAAGAGAGAGAGAGAGAGAGAGAGAGAGAGATTTAATTTATCTGTGATTCAGGAATCTAGACATTGCTTGGTTATGTCCTTTCACTCAGAGTCTCAAATTAAGCCATCATCAAAATTTTGTCAAGACATGAGGTCTCAGGTGAATTCTCATTGAAAAGGATCTGCTTTTTTTTATCTCACCTACATGAGATTTTTCTCAACATTATAAAAATTTCTGAGGTTTTCTTCTTGACATATGTCCTTCTCCTTTACAACATATGCCCTTAACTATATTTCACTGAAAACAAATGCCATCAGATGTAATTATCAACAATCTGTGCATTTGTTTTTGTTATTTAGTTGCTAAGTCATGTCCAACTATTTGTGATCCCATGAACTGCAACATGCTAGGCTTCCCTGTCTTTCTCTATCTCCCTTAATTCGCTCAAACTGTTGTCCATTAAATCAGAGATGCCATCCAACCATCTCATCCTCTGCCACTCACTTTTCCTCTTGCCCTCATTTTTTCTGAGCATCAGGATCTTTTCCAATGAGTTGGCTCTTCCCATCAGGTGGCCAAAATATTGGAGTTTCAGCTTCAACACCAGTACTTCCAGTGAATATTAAAAGTTGATTTCTTTTAGGATTGACTGGTTTGGTCTCCAATTTTTCTGGCATATAGAGTACAGCACTTTAATAGCCTCACTTTATAATTTTATGTAACTCACTGGAAATCCATCACCTCCACTAGCTTTTTGGTAGTAATGATTTCTAAAGCCCACTTGACTTCACACTCCAAGATGTCTTGCTCAAGATGAGCAGTACACATTCATGATTATCCAGGTCATTAAGATTTTTTTGTACAGTTCTTCTGTGTATTCTTGCCACCTCTCCTCAATATTTTCTGCTTCTGTTATTTCTTTGCCATTTTTGTCCTTTATTGTGCCTATCTTTGCATGAAATGTTCCCTTGATATCTGCAGTTTTCTTAAAGAAATCTCTGCTGCTGCTGCTGCTAAGTCACGTCAGTCGTGTCTGACTCTGTGCGACCTCATAGATGGAAGCCTACCAGGCTCCACTGTCCCTGGGATTCTCCAGGAAAGAATACTGGAGTGGGTTGCCATTTCCTTTACCAATGCATGAAAGTGAAGTCGCCCTTAGCGACCCCATTTATATGTAGCTTACCAGGCCCTCCATGGGGTTTCCCAGGCAAGAGTACTCTCTAGTCTTTTCCATTCTATTGTTTTCTTCTATTCTTTGCATTATTCACTTACGAAGGCTTTCTTATCTCTCCCTGCTAGTCTCTGAAACTGTCTTCAGTTGGGTATATATTTCTTTCCCTTTATCTTTTACCTTTAACTTTTCTTCTTTTCTCAGCTATGTGTGAGGTTTCCTCAGGCAACCTTTTTGCATTTCTTTTTGCTTGTGGATGATTTTGGTCACCACCACCTGTACAAAGTTAGGAACCTCCATCCATAGTTTTGCAGGCACTCTGTCTACCAGATCTAGTCCCTTGAGTTTATTCATCACCTTCATTGTATAATCATAAGGGGTTAGATTTAGGTCATATCTGAATGGCACAGAGATTTTCCCTACTTTTTTCAATTTGAGCCTGAATTTTGCAGTAAGGAGCTCTATTGGCAAAACTCTATTAGCCTTTGCCCTGCTTCATTTTGTGTATCTCTTGACTTCCTTCTTTTGCATTCCAGTTCCCTATGGTGAAAAGGACTGTGTGTGTGTGTGTGTGTGTGTGTGTGTGTGTGTGTGTGTGTTAGTTCTTGCAGATCAAGAAGAAGCAATACTTAGAATGAGACATGGAACAACAAATTGGTTCCAAATAGGGAAAAGAGTACATCAAGGCTGTATATTATTATCCTTCTTATTTAATTTATATGTAGAGTACATCATGTGAAATGCCACCTGGATGAAGCACAATCTGGAATCAAAATTGCTGGCTGAAATATCAATAGCTTCAGATATGCAGATGACACTAAACTTATGGGAGAAAGTCAAGAGGAACTGAAGAGCCTCTTGATGAAAATCAAAGAGGGGGATGGAAAAGTTGGCTTAAAACTCAGAATTCAAAAACCTAAGATCATGGCATCTGGTCCCATCACTTCATGGAAAAAACATGGGGAAACAATGGAAACAGTGACAGACTTTATCTTCTTGGGCTCCAAAATCACTGAATATGGTAACTGCAGCCATGAAATTAAAAGACACTTGTTCCCTGGAAGAAAAACTATGCTTAATATAGACAACGTATTAAAAAGCAGAGACATTACTTTGCTGACAAAGCTACATCTAGTCAAAGCTTTGGTTTTTCCAGTAGTCATGTATGGATGAGAGAGTTGAACTATAAAAACAACTGAGTGCTAAAGAATTGATTCTTCTGGACTGTGGTGTTGAAAAAGACTTCTGAGAGTCTCCTGGACTTCAAGGAGATTCAACCAGTCCATCCTAAAGGAGATAAGTCCTAAATAGTCATTGGAAGGACTCATACTGAAGCTGAAGCTCCAATATATTGGCCACCTGAAACAAAGAAGTGACTCATTGGAAAAGACCCTGATGCTGGGGAAAAATGAAGGTGGGAGGAGAAGGGGATAACAGAGGATAAGATGATTGGATGGCATCTCCAACTTGATGGACATGAGTTTGAGCAAGCTCTGGCAGTTGGTGATGGACAGTGAAGCCTGGTGTGCTGCAGCCCATGGGGTCACAAAGAGCAGGACATGACTGAGCAACTGAACTGAACTGAACTTGGTGTTACTTCCTCTTTGCTTTCTGCTATTAATGTGATATCATTTGCATATCTAAAATTATTGATATTTCTCCTGTCAGTTTTGATTCCATCTTAGTTCTTGGAACTTAGTTCTTGTAGATCTTCATAGAATCGTTCAACTTCATCTTCTTCCACCTAATGGTTGGGGCATAGACTTAGATTACCGTGATATTGCATGGTTTGCCTTGGAGATGAACCAAGATAATTGTGGCATTTTTGAGACTGCAACAAAATACAGCATTTCAGATACTTATTGATTATGAGGGCTACTTCATTCTTTATTAGGGATTTTTACCCACAATGTTCATCCATTCCCATCCATTTTAGTTCACTGATTCTTAAAATGTCAATGTTCACTCTTGCCATTTTCTGTTTGACCACATCTGATTTACCTTGATTCATACACTTAAAATTCCAGGTTCCTATTCAATATTGTTCTTTACAGCATTGAACTTCACTTTAACCACCAGGCACAATCACAACTGGGCAGTTTTTCTGCTTTGGATCAACCTCTTATTTTTTCTGTAGCTATTTCTCTACTCTTCCCCAGTAGTATATTGGACACCTAGAGACCTGGTGGATTCATCTTTTTGCCTTTCCATACTGTACACTGGGATTCTCAAGGCAAGAATATTGAAGTTGTTTGCCATACCCTCTCTAGTAGACCATGTTTTGTTAGGCCCTAACTAGCAGGAACATATCTTTCACTTGCTCCACATAGATGGATGGCATGCCTGGAGCCATGGTTGTCTCACTGGCAGTCCTTGTTAAGTGTGTAAGCCTTCACTGGCTGTTGGATATTGGTCAACGTGTGACCCAGGTTCATAGCAAAGGCCCTGCTGGAGTGGCTGGGAAGGTGCTCCAAAGGAGGATGGAGTCAATGTTGGAGGATGCCCAGAATGGAAGGCTCCACAGTCTCTGCAGCTGCTGGCCACCATGGGGCCGATGTGCTTCCCAGGACCTTCTGACCACCTTGAAGCCGAATTCTGACCCCAGTCTTTCCTCTCCTCTGGCTCCATGCTGGGAACTGGGGGCTCTGGTCACTACTCTGCTCCTGCCTCCATGATCTCTGTGAAGCCACCTCCCAGGCTGCCACCACCATGCTATCCTGCCACCATAAAACTGCATTTGCAGTTGTTAAAAATCCATACTTGCAAGCAGGCTCATTCATTTCAGTCATGTCCAACTCTTTCTGACCCATGGACTGTAGCCCACCAGGCTCTTCTGTCCATGGGATTCTCCAGGCAAGAATACTGGAGAGGATTGCCATGCTCTCCTCCAGATCTTCCTCACCCAGTGATCAAACCTGCTTCTTTTGTATCCCCTGCAAATCTTAGACCATGTTCTATGATGTAACTTATCTTTCCCTCACAAAGTCAGCCTCTCTTCTACTTCCTTTTCAGTTATGAACTTATATAAAGTTCTACCATCCTATAATTCTCCTCTAGTGAGGCTATGTCTCTATTTGGTGAGTATTTATATATAAAGACAAATTTTAACCATTCATTTCTTCTCATCTTAATATGTTATTCTTGTTGTTTCTTCATTTTCATTATCATATCAATTTCAACTTGTTTCTGTCCCCTTCACTACATTCACCAAAGTCACTGACCAATGGGTTTTGTCAAAACCAATAGCTGCTTTTTACACATTATCTTTCTGGATGTCTTCCTGCATTTGGCTATGTCTGTCAAATACTAATTATGAAACTCTCATTTCTCTGACATCACACTCTCTTGAATAATTACATCTGACAACTTCTCCTCAGCCTTTTCATCAGAAAGATTTCCATAAGTACCAATTTGATTGTTCTTCAAAAGAACACAGATATCAAAGTGAAATAGCTTCCAATGGCCAAAGATGGAAAATTTGAGCTATGAAATAAATAACAATAGCATTATATTATAATATGAAGAATAAAATAAATATTTTCAAGTCTATAGTGTAAAGAAGTGATTAGATAGGTAAGGAGTAAATCTTCCTTACAAAAAATTCAAACACTAACTTTAAAATAAGTAAATCAGAAAAATGATGCTAAGACACCACAAATAATTGTTTCTGCAGGCAAAATCCATTAATGGATGCTAAAAATTACAGGTAAAACTTTAAGAAGAAGCAGAATATTTTTGTAGTCTTAAAGCATTTTCATCAAAATACTTAATATTTATGGATGGTTTTAATATGTCTAAAAATTATTTGATTCTCCTTCCTCTAGGAAACAGAGATTAATTGTTCACTTCAAGTGGAGGAAGAACTTAGTTACTTGCTTTCAAAGATTAAAAGATAAAAAAGAGAATAATAATTTCACAGAAGGGAAACCTGACAGACATCATTGTAAAAAATGATCGATGTTAACAGTACAAGTATTATATCTGTGTGGTATTGTTCCCCAAAATTAATAATCTTAATACAATTATGAGAAAAAGTCAAACAAAATTAAAAAGGAACATTCTACAAGGCACTTTCAAAATTGAAAGGTAATCATAAATAACTAAATACAGAGAATATATCATAGATTAAAGAAAACTAAGTACAGCCTTGTCTAACTCAATGAAACTAAGCCATGCCATGTGGGGGCCAGCCAGGACAGATGGGTCATGGTGGAGAGGTCAGATAGAATGTGGTCTACTGGAGAAGGGAATGACAAACTACTTCAGTATTCTTGCCTTGAGAACCCCATGAACAGTATGAAAAGGCAAAAAGATAGGACACTGAAAGAAGAACTCTCCAGGTCAGTAGGTGTCCAATATGCTACTGGAGATCAGTGGAGAAATAACTCCAGAAAGAATGAAGGGATGGAGCCAAAGCAAAAACAACACCCAGCTGTGGATGGGACTGGTGATAGAAGCAAGGCTTAATGCTGTAAAGAGCGATATTGCATAGGAACTTGGAATGTTAAGTCCAAGAATCAAGGCAAATTAGAAGGGGTCAAACAGGAGATGGCAAGAATGACCATCGACATTCTAGATATCAGCGAACTAAGATGGACTGAAATGGGTGAATTTAACTCAAATGACCATTATATCTACTACTGTGGGCAAGGATCCCTTAGAAGAAATGAGTAGCCATCATAGTCAATAAAAGAGTCTGAAATGCAGTACTTGGATGCAATCTCAAAAACGACAGAATGATCTCTGTTCGTTTCCAAGACAAACCATTCAATATCATGACCTTCAAGAATTAACACCCCCAAAAGATTTCCTCTTCATTATAGGGGAAAGGAATAAAAAAGTAGGAAGTCAAGGAACACCTAGAGTAACAAGCAAATTTGGCCTTGGAGTACAGAATGAAGCAGGGCAAAGGCTAATAGAGTTCTGCCAAAATAATGTATTGATCATAGCAAACACCATCCATCTTCCAACACAAGAGAAGACTCTACGCATGGACATCACCAGATGGTCAACATTGAAATCACATTGATTATATTCTTTGCAGTCAAAAGTGGAGAACCTCTATACAGTAAGCAAAAACAAGACTGGAACCTGACTGTGTCTCAGATCATGAACTCCTTATTGCCAAATTCAGACGTAAATTGGAGAAAGTAGGGAAAACCACTAGACCATTCAGATATAATCTAAATCAAATTCCTTATGACTATACAGTGTAAGTGAGACATAGATTTAAGGGCCTAGATCTGATAGACAGAGTTCCTGATGAATTATGGACAAAGGTTCATTATATTGTACAGGAGACAAGAATCAAGACCATCCCCAAGAAAAATAAGTGCAAAAAAGCAAAATGGCTGTCTGAGGAGGCCTTACAAATAGAAGTAAAAAGAATAGAAGCAAAAAGCAAAAGAAAAATATACCCATTTGAATGCACAGTTCCAGAGAATATCAAGGAAAGATAAGAAAACCTTCCTCAGTGATCAAGGCAAAGAAATGGAGGAAAACAAAAGAATGGGAAAGACTAGAGAACTCTTCAAGAAAATTAGAGACACCAAGGGAACATTTGATGCAAAGATGGGCTCAATAAAGTACAGAAATTGTATGGACTTAACAGAAGCAGAAGATATTAAGAAGAGGTGGCAAGGATACACAATGGAAATGTACTAAAAAGATCTTCACAACCAAGATAATCACGATGGTGTGATCACTCACACACCTAGAGCCAACATCCTGGAATGGGAAATCAAGTGGGCCTTTAGGAAGCATCCCTCAAACAAAGTTACTGGAGGTTATGAAATTCCAGTTGAGCTATTTCAAGTCCTAAAAGATGATGCTGTGAAAGTGCTACACTCAATAAGTCAGCACATTTGGAAAACTCAGTAGTGGCCACAAAACTAGACAAGGTCAGTTTTCATTCCAATTCCGAAGAAAAGCGATGCAAAGAATGTTCAAACTACCATACAAATGCTCATTTCACATGCAAGTAAAGTAATGCTCAAAATTCTCCAAATGGGACTTCAGCAATACGTGAACTGTGAACTTCCAGATTTTCAAGCTGGTTTTAGAAAAAGCAGAGGAACCAGATCAAATTGCCAACATCTGCTGGATCATCAAAAAAACAAGAGTTCCAGAAAAACATATATTTCTACTTTAGTGACTATGCCAAAGTCTTTGACTGTGTGTATCACAACAAACTCTGCAAAATTCTAAAAGAAATTGGAATACAAGACCACCTCACCTGGCTATTGAGAAACCTGTATGAAGATCAGGAAGCAACAGTTAGAACTGGACATGGAAGAACAAACTGGTTCCTGTTAGGACCAAATTGGAACCATAACAGGCTCCAAGGGGCAAGCTAGGCCTGAGTTTCGGTTTCTGGGAAAGCTGAGTCACTGGGAACCCCTGCCGGTGGAATAGCTAGACCAATCAGAAAAATTCCCATAGCCCCAGCTTGAGCCAATCAGACCCCCCGCCTCCCCCGCACCAGACCCGAGCCAATCCAAATAGGGATGCAGATTTGAAAATCCTGCGCGCGCATACAGCTTAGCCAATCATCACTTGCAACTATGCTATTACTGAAACAAAGAACCGCCTGTATAAAAGTAGCTGTGATTCAGAGCTCAGGGCTCTCATCAAGACTCCACTGCGCTGGATGAGATGGGAGCCCTAGCTTGAGCTAGCAATAAAACCCCTTTATGCTTTTGCATTGCTATGGAAGTCTTATTCTCTCAGTTTTGGGGACTCGGACTTCGGGCATAACATTTGGGGGCTTGTCCGGGATCCCTTCAGCTGAGAAGAATAACACCTTCCTGGTAGAAAGGGTCTCTTCACTTGGAGGATAGCTATCTGGAACACCAGTATTAGGTCTGGTTAGGGGCGAATTAGACACCCTAGCTAGCATAAGACTGAGGCCCAGCATATGCGCTGGAAGGCAGCTAGCTCTGGAATCTGGTGGGCAGTGGACGCCCTTTGGAAAGGTAACCTTGAGGGACAGGAGGGTCCAGGGGGGCCCAGGAAGACCTAGTACTGTGTTAACGGCCGAGGTTTGTCTGTCCTTTGTTTGTCGCATCTTTGTGTGTGCCGGCATTGTCACTGCTCTGTGTGTGTTCATCCTGTCTCCTGTGTTCTACTCTGTAATCATGAGACAAGAGACCTCTCGCTTGGGGTGCAAGAGGTCCCGGAATCTCCCATTGGCTCCATGGGAGGACCGATCTGGAAAGTCATCTGCAGCTGGTAAGCTTTTTCTGTCTTTCTTTTCGTTTCTGGCAGGGCCTGTTTTCTGAGACCGGTATATGACTCAGGCAGACGCACCGATAAGTCACCGGTGGGGATCGTTGGGAGACATCCCTGACCCCGGCTGGGGGGTGGGGGACGGAGTGCCCCTGTTCTCTGTAGACGATAGCAAGTCGCTCCCACTGAATGGCCAGAGGCCGTCGTCATTCGGTTTTACCTCTGGATTCCCGGAGGTGTATTCCTCCTGTCTCTCTGTCTATCTGTGTGGCTGTTTGTATTGTCTATGTTAATTTACCAACATCTGATTGATCCAGGGATGATGGGCCAACGCCATTCTAGCCCCACACCTCTATCCTTGGTTACTGATAATTTTAAGGAGGTCAAAATGTACGCTCATGACCTCAGTGTAGAAATTAAAAGGAATAAATTAATCACTTTTTGCAGCGCAGAATGGCTGACCTTCCATGTAGGCTGGCCCTCAGAAGGCACCTCTGACTTGGGACTGCTGTGTTTATATGTGTGTGTTTTAACTCTGTGTTCTGTGTTGTGATTTTTGATGGCCATTTTGCTTTGTCTGGCCACCATGTGGTTTAGACCTCCCTCCATTTTGTTAGAACTTGATTTTCTTTCCCTGTGCCTTGAGACCAGGGCTCTCAGGAAAGCTTATCTAGACCATCTCTAATTCCTGACACTGAGGAAAAAGAAAAAAAAGGACTTGAAGCTAGATCTTGCACTGTGTCTGTCTAGATATGTCTTGGTATGTCTCTGTCTCTGGGTAATATTTTTGAGGTTAATTTTATATGAGCTCTATTTATTTGGCTTAAAAAAAAAAGTTAAGCACTTATAAATCA
Source organism: Oreotragus oreotragus (assembly GCA_006410675.1). Classification (NCBI taxonomy): domain Eukaryota; kingdom Metazoa; phylum Chordata; class Mammalia; order Artiodactyla; family Bovidae; genus Oreotragus; species Oreotragus oreotragus. The sequence continues at coordinate 71,861 of SJYX01023429.1, read as the reverse complement.
AGTAATTCTAAATTAAACAATAAATTCCAGGTTCATGTGAACTGGGAAATATTCAATGTTAAATACCTGATATTAATGTATGTTTGTTGACCTATCTAATATAGACATGTCTTAGAGTAATTAACATTAAGTAGAATATTTTCATTGTACCTAGGTTTAATATAAGTTAAATATTATATCTGTTACAAGTTTGTCAACAAGGAAATTACCTCAAGTGAAAAAAAAAAACACAACTTCCTAAATAGAACTCTTTTGAAGTCCTTTTGATCTCCAGCTAACTTTGGGGTGCTTCAGAGGGCCCCTGGAACATCCCAAAGAGATATATTAAAATGTGTTTATTTGGTTGGTTAAATTACATGGAAAGAATTATCAAATGAGTAATAAATCCACTCATGTTATAATGTATGGTAAAATAACTAATACAGATATCCTAGTAAGTATATGGAAATTAACATTCTGATATGTCCTGGTGTTTTAATGGATAATCTGGTATTTTAATGGATGACTTCACAAAAGTTAACAAAAAGACTGAATGAACCAGCGAATATGCTTATGGTTTATATCTGAAAAATTATGGGTTTGAATCTTATGTTTTCAGGGAGTAGGGAAAATTTTTCCTTTCAAACTAATTATGACAAAACTTTGGTAAAATTAAATGTTATAAACAAAACAATTATATTTGCTGATTCCTCTAAAAATTGGAAGTTCTTAGGTTTCCAGTAAGTTTATCAAATGAGTTAGAAAGGTTATCTCATGGGTACAAAAATCTCAAGAAATTTTTGAGACCTTAAAAAGGGGAGAATTCACCTAGATTTGTTAGGCAAAACCTGTGCTAAGCCTTTGGTGTGAGTTTCCCAGCCCTGTTTTATTTTAAAAGTTCAGTCTGAGACTATAAATGTTTCAGCAAAATAAAAAGCCTATAATCAATTATGGTTATAAAAATCGTCAGACCAAAATCAGTGAGAACAGACTTATTTTGAAAACAATCTAGCCTTAATTTGATTATATTTAATAAAAATAAGGGTACCTTTAAGGAGAAAAAGATATTTCAAAATGTTAAATACCAGTTTGTTAATGGAGGTCTGCATCTAGTAAGACTCATCTCTTAGACTGTTCTTTGCTGTTACGTGATACTAATGTAAAATTTAATTGAATTCTTAAAGAACACCCTAAGTTTGTTTCTGAAGCTTATCTCAGTAATCTATCTTTGGATGAAGATCAGATGCCTCATGACCTGCAACCAGGACAGGAAAAAGACATAATTTAAGGGACTGTCTCCAACATGGATGGAAGGACTTTTTTATCAGGAGAAACTACACTACACCAGGATGAGAAGATGACGACATCAGAGGTAGACAGCTTCCCCAAGATGCTGGACCTGATTCGTATAATCATTTATGTTCTCTTGACTTCTTCGACCTTTGCATATAAGTTAAATGCTTTTCTATCATAGGCCTGATGCTATGCTAGTTTTAAAAATCAATCCAATTGTTGGGTTTGTGGCCAATTACCTGTGTCTAGTTCTGTGTTACCTTGATAAATTTCTCTACTACCAGACTCTAACTGGTTGGCCCTGAGAAAATTTACTTAAAAAAAAAATTATAGTCATATTCAGGTCACTGTGATATCACTAGATAGGATCCCCTCAAAAGGCCAATTAATAGTTTAAAGTCTCCTCTGTATTGGACTTCTCTGGTGGCTCAGATGGTAAAGCGTCTGTCTACAATGCAGGAGACCCAGGTTCGATTCCTGGGTTGGGAAGATCCCCTGGAGAAGGAAATGGCAATCCACTCCAGGGCTATTGCCTGGAAAATCCCATGGACAGAAGAGCCTAGTAGGCTGTTGGACACGACTGAGCGACTTCACTTCACTTCACTTCTGTATTGGAGAAAAAAAAATCATACTAAAGATAATCAGTCTAGTAACACTAGAAAACTGGGCTATGTGCCTTATAGATGGTGCCAATATATAATTTCCCTGGAAGATAAAGATTCTACAGGGAACCTGAAGATACTGGGCTACATCTAATGGAAGTTCTTAACATAAGTCTTACTTGTGACTTTACTAATACTGCTGGCTATGTTATTTGTATATCACCTGTTTTACAAAATTGCTGTTTCTTATACTGTCAAAATATGTCTGTGAGGCCTCTAATAAATTAATATATAGTCCCATATGAGACTGATGATGGTAACAGTGTAACTCTAGATATGGCAAGAAGCAACAAGAGGGAATATTTTCCTGGACCAAGAAGCTAGTAAGACAGGTGGTCCAGAGAATTTTGGATACTGTTTTATGGCCTAGTCCAGTAACAGCACATTGAGTGGCCTGTCAACAGAATCTCTGCCAAACCTGAGAATGGACATTCTCAGCACCATGGGATAAAATGGTCATGAAATGCCTCCCTCAAAATCATGATCAAGTTTATGAGCAAAAAGGGGCTCTGCCAACTGAAGACTGACACTCGCCATCTACATCTACAAAGATTAAATCATGGCTGCTGCAACTGCCGACTTTCAATGCCCCTGAAAGGAGTTCAGGGTGAAAATCAGGAATGAGGCACTCTGTGTTCTGGGAAAAACTGGCAGAACAGGCCTTCAGAGAGTTAGATCTTTTCAGGAGAAGATTTTATGAGTCCCAATTCTTGCATCTTCTTGTACCTAGAGAAACACTGACCTCATTAACGGTGAAATCTACTTTGGCTACTAAGGAGAAGTTTACAATTAAAAGTCAAAACAGAGTGGCTATGGTTCAGATATCCTGGGAAATAACTAGGTGATGCCATGGGTGTACTTTCAGATTAGAACTTGTATTGCTAAGCACTTGAGTTTTCTGAGTCGTGTCAGGTTTGGATGCCATCATTTTCAAAACAATGTCTTTGAGTCCCCACCCAGGTGGAAGATGGTAACTTCAGACTGAACACAAGATTCCTGGAGCACAGCTCTGTTGCCTCACCACCAACCAATCAGAAAGGGTCACAAACCCCACAAACCCTGCAACCCTCGCCCCAAATGTTGCTTTCTGTTTCCAGGGACCAGAGATGACCATCCTGTTAGGTCTCCTGTTTGGCCCTTGTCTATTTCATCTCTGAGAGGGGCCAAATAAATTGCTGTTACTACAGCGGTAAAAGCTGGTTTCAGATGTGGAAAACCCCAACTTAGATCAGGTAGAGAGAGACTTCTGCTCTGCTAGGCAGGCCTACACCCACGCACAGCAGGAAGAAGTTACAGAAGAAACAGACTTCCGCCCCAATTCCCAAAAAGTATCTTGAGTATGAAGTCTCTCAGGGGGCCTATGTGCTGCATTAGGGGAACAATGTTGTTTTTTTGTGAATCACTCAGGGATAGTCAGGGAGTCCCTGGCCAAGTAAGAAAATGGCTGGCACAATGAAAAAGAGAGCGAGAAGCCCAACAGGGGTGGTTTGAGTCTTGGTTTCAGCAGTCTCCATGGTTAACAATGCTGATTTCCACCTTGGCGGGCCCACTTATAGTGCTGCTATTAATATTCTCCTTTGGCCCATGCATCCTAAACAAACTTGTTGCTTTTGTAAAGGACAGCATCAATACCATCCAGATAATGGTGTTGAGGCAGCAATATCACCTGCTAACTCAAAATGTAGAGGAAGGTTCCTCTATGTAGCTGAAGACAGGGGGAATGTTAGGACCAAATTGGAGCCATAACAGGCTCCAAGGGGCAAGCTAGGCCTGAGTTTTTGTTTCTGGGAAAACTGAGTCACTGGGAACCCCTGCCAGTGGAATAGCTAGACCAATCAGAAAAATTCCCGTAGCCCCGGCCTAAGCCAATCAGGAAAACCCCGCCCGCACCAGACCCAAGCCAATCCAAATAGGGATGCAGAGTTGAAAATCCCACGTGCGCATACGGCTTAGCCAATCATCACTCACCAACTATGCTATTACTGAAACAAAGAACTGCCTGTATAAAAATAGCTGTGATTCAGAGCTCGGGGCTCTCATTAAGATTCCACTGCACTGTATGAGATGGGAGCCCTAACTTGAGCTAGCAATAAAACCCCTTTATGCTTTTGCATTGCTGTGGAAGTCTTATTCTCTCAGTTTTGGGGACTCAGACTTCGGGCATAACAGTTCCAGATAGGAAAAGGAATACATTAAGGGTGTATATTGTTAACCTGCTTGTTTAACTTATATGCAGAGGACATCATGAGAAACACTGGGCTGGAGGAAGCACAAGCTGGAATCAAGATTGCCAGGAGAAATATCAATACCTTCACATATGCAGATGACATCATCCTTATGGAAGAAAGTTAAGAAGATCTAAAGAGCCTCTTGATGAAAGTGAAAGAGGAGAGTGAAAAAGTTGGCTTAAAGCTCAACATTCAGAAAACTAAGATTATGGCATGTGGTCCCATCATTTCATGCGAAATAGATGGGGAAACAGTGGGAACAGTGTCAGACTTTATTTTTGTGGGCTCCCAAATCACTGCAGATAGTGATTGCAGCCATGAAATTAAAAGATGTTTACTCCTTAGAAGGAAAATTGTAACCAACCTAGGTGGCATATTAAAAAGCAAAGTCATTACTTTGTCAACAAGGTCTGCCTATTCAAGTCTATGTTTTTTCCAGTACTCATGTATGCATGTGAGATTTGGACTATAAAGAAAGCTGAGTGCCAAAATACTTAATACTTTTAAACTGTGGTGTTGGAGAAGACTCTTGAGAGTCCCTTCGGCTGCAAGGAGATCCAACCAGTCCATTCTAAAGGAGATCAGTCCTAAGTGTTCATTTGAACTACTGACCCTGAAGCTGAAACTACAATACTTTGGCCACGTGATGCAAAGAATTGACTCCTTTGAAAAGACCTTGATGCTGAGAAAGACTGAAGGCAGAAGGGGAAGGGGACAACAGAGGATGAGATGATTGGATGGTATCACTGACTCAATGGACATGGGTTTGAGTAGACTCCGGCAGTTGGTGATGGACAGGGAGGCCTGGTGTACTGCTTTTCATGGGGTCACATAGAGTTAGAAACGACTGAGCGACTGAACTGAACTGAAGTATATTTGAAATATAAAACGTCTTGGGAAATAGTCTGGAGTGTTTCCTCATTTCATTTCACTTTGAGAGGGCAACAGGCAGGAAGGCCAGGGTTCTCCAAACGGAGGAAATAGCCTGCAAGTGTCAGACATTTTATCTCTCTTGAGTGGCAGGAGGAAAAAACTAGCAATATTTTTTCCTTCTCTATACAAATTTAAAAGAGAGAGCTTTCTATTTAAGAGAGGTTTCTCTTAAAATACTGTGTTGCCATAATGACACCTGGTTTCACCTGATGTTAACTATTCTCAAACCTAAAGATAACCAATGCATTTCTCTTATGGAAATGTTTATCTTAAGCTATGCTAATGTACTATGTATTTACCCCAAACTCTGTCTTCAAGTACGTTCTGCCTCTTGGCTCAGAACCTACTTGACAAACCAGTATGTTATACTCAGATATTGTTCCCCTAATCTATGTAAATGAAACTATTTGTATGGTGATCTGCCCTTCTTCAAGATTCAAGTTCATCATTTTATGGCCCAGGATGAACCATTTGGTGCGAAGATTATCCCAAAATGCATCTTATGGGTGAGGGGCCTGGTGCCCTTCTGAGTTTTAAGACATTCCTTTCTTTCATTAACAGACTGCTAGTGACTAGATAACATCCAGCTGAAGACTAGCAGGGGGGTACTCTTTCTGCTCCCTACTGATGCTTATGTCAGAAGCTTTCTCTATTTACTTTATACTTTAATAAAACTTTATTACACAAAAGCTCTGAGTGATCAAGCCACCTTTCTGACCCCGGATTGAATTCTTCTTCTCCGGGGGCCAAGAATCCCGGCATCTTTGCGTGATTCAACAACAATCTTTCAATTTCAGTTCAGTCACCATGAAGTGATGGGACCTGATGCCATGATCTTTGTTTGCTGAATTTTGGTTTGTAAGCCACTTTTTTCACTATCCTCTTTCAGTTTCATCAAGAGGCTCTTTAGGTCTTCTTAACTTTCTGCCATAAGGGTGGTGTCATCTGCATATCTGAGGTTATTGATATTTCTCCTAGCAATCTTGATTCCAGCTTGTGCTTCTTCCAGTCCAGCGTTTCTCATGATGTACTCTGTATATAAGTTAAATAAGCAGGGTGACAATATACAGCCTTGATGTACTCCTTTTCCTATTTGGATCCAGTCTGCTCTTCCATGTCCAGTTCTAACTGTTGCTTCCTGACATTCATACAGATTTCTTAGAGGCAGGTCAGGTGGTCTGGGATTCCCATCTCTTTCAGAATTTTGAACAGTTTATTGTGATCCACACAGTCAAAGGCTTGGGCATAGTCAATAAAGCAGAAATAGATGTTTTTCTGGAACTCTCTTGCTTTTTCAATGATCCAGCTGATGTTGGCAATTTGATATCTGGTTACTTTGCCTTTTCTAAATCCAGCTTGAAAATTTGAAAGTTCACGGTTCATGTATTGCTGAAGCCTGGCTTGGAGAATTTTGAGGATTACTTTACTCACATGTGAGATGAGTGTAATTGTGTGGTATTTTGAGCATTCTTTGGCATTGCCTTTCTTAGGGATTGGAATGAAAACTGACCTTTTCCAGTCCTGTGGCCACTGCTGAGTTTTCCAAATTTGCTGGCATATTGAGTACAGCACTTTCACAGTGTCATCTTTCAGGATTTGAAATAGCTCAACTGGAATTCCATCACCTCCACTAGCTTTGTTCATAGTGATGCTTCCTAAGGCCCACTTGACTTCACATTCCAGGATGTCTGGCTCTAGGTNTATTGAGTACAGCACTTTCACAGTGTCATCTTTCAGGATTTGAAATAGCTCAACTGGAATTCCATCACCTCCACTAGCTTTGTTCATAGTGATGCTTTCTAAGGCCCACTTGACTTCACTTTCCAAGATGTCTGGCTCTAGATTAGTGATCACATCAGCATGATTATCTGGGTCATGAAGATCTTTGTTGTACAGTTCTTTGGTGTATCTTGCAATCTTTTCTTAATGTCTTCTGCTTCTGTTAGGTCCATACGATTTCTGTCCTTTATTGAGTCCATCTTTGCATGAAAAGTTCTCTTGGCACCTCTAATTTTCTTGAAGAGATCTCTAGTCCTTCCCATTCTGTTCTTTTCCTCTATTTCTTTGCTCTGATCACTGAGGAAGGCTTTCTTATCTTTCCTTGCTGTTCTTTGGAACTCTGCATTCAGATGCTTGTATCTTTCCTTTTCCCCCTTGCTTTTTGCTTCTCTTCTTTTCACATCTACTTGTTAGGCCTCCCCAGACAGCCATTTTGCTTTTTTGCATTTTTTTTTTCTTGGGGATAGTCTTGATCCCTGTCTCCTGTACAATGTCATGGACCTCCATTCATAGTTCATCAGGCACTCTGTCTATCAGATCTAGTACCTTTAGTCTTTTTCTCACTTCCACTGTACAAACGTTAGGCATTTGATTTAAGTTATACCTGAATGGTCTAGTGGTTTTCCTTACTTTCTTTAATTTATGTCTGAATTTGGCAATAAGGAGTTCATGATCTGAACCACAGTCATCTCCTGGTCTTCTTTTTGCTGACTGTGTTGAACTTCTTCATCTTTGGCTGCAAAGAATATAATCAATCTGTTTTTGGTACGACCATCTGCTGATGTCCATGTGTAGAGTCTAGTTCGTGTGTAATTCTAAGATTTTATCCTAAAACAAAGGAAAAAAATAGCATAAATAAGTAAATTTCAAATTAAGTCTAGTTTTTTTTACTGTATTTTACCAATATTAATTTCTTATTTTTGATAAATTTATTATGGATACATAAGGTATGAAACACAAAATAAAGAGTAAAATTTCCTCAATATTTTTTCTTCTACTTACTGATATTATAATTCTTCATGTTTTCCTTGAGTGTTTTCTTTTTAGTCCAGAAATTTTGTCTGGGTTTCAAATTTAATAAAACATCTTATGTAAATAAAGAGATACATGAATGAATAGAATTTCAGAAGGCTTACAGGAGATTTTTAAAATAAAACTGAGAGAAGCAGTGTTTTAGAGTAAAAATGTCAGAATTTGGAGAAAGGCACTTTTTTGTGCATTCCATTACCCATTTTTGTCTGAGGAAATTCTATCAACTCTCTAATCTTCTGTTTCCCCATTTCAAAAATTGTGATGATAAAACAAGCCACCTCACAAAATTTTTTTTTTATGGAAATCAAATGTCAAAGTGTTTTAAAGCACTTTGTAAAGTAATGTGTTCTATGTAAATGTGGTCTATTATTCTTGTCAGTCTGCTTTTCTCCAGTTTAGTCATAAAGAAGCCCATTTCACTGTCAAATTTTGAAACACATTTTTAAAAATGCACATCAAGTTTATAACTATAATTAATGATGTAAAGACTGAGCACACCCACAAGTGGCTAATAGCAGCTCCTAGGGGCTTTGAGGGAAAAATTGCACAATTGTACCTTATTTTAAAGGTGCAATTAACTGGTTACAAAACTAACTGAAGGCATAAAAAGAGAGAAAAAAAAAAGAGCTTAGTTAGAGCCTCAATGCCATCACTTTAATCTCCTTTGTGTTAAATAATGGAGCCTTCAAATGGGACCTCACCTTTATTCTAATCTCCCTTGCATTGGAGAACAGAGTATTCAGAGAGACTCTCTCATTGATTCTGCACCCTGCTTAGAAAGAATATAATTGATTCACAGCTGCTGTTCTCCAAAACAAATGTCTTTAAAGGAACTTCAATAAATTTTACTGTACAGAAGCTCCAACCACATGATGTAAGAAATGTCTGCATCAAAATTGCCTGCCCTCAAAAACCTTATTTGATTCCCTAAAAAATAATCACATCATAATCACTAAAAATAAAATAGGAACAAAAGCAAAATGGAGTTAAAAAAAAAACACATTTCAATTTTAGTTCCATTATTTCTTATCTGGATAGTCTTGAACATGATTTTTTTGTTCATTTGTTTCTTTATCCTTAACCACAAGAACTTTAACTTCCTCCTACACAAGCAGAATCATGACTAACCTTGTCAAATTATCATAATAATATATATATATATGAAGATATTTTTGTAAACACATATAACTGTGTGAGCAGGTTATTGTTATTAATCTGTCCCTATACAGGACCTTCTCTATGATAAGAGTTAAAAAAAAAAAAAAAGCCCTCCAAAGAATCAGTATTTTTCTTGATACCCAGAAACCAGTTCTGTGAGTGACTCATTCCATTCCCCAAATTCTTATTAGGAAAATTTAGCTCTGAACCTAAAAGAAATGTGAATGAGAATATGGTGTCAGAATCAAAGTAACTAGCACTTCACAACACTAAAATTCTTCCCTACATCCAAAAACACCATGTATATACTTCTGTCTGGGAAGTCATGTATTTGGTAGAAAACAGATTTTCAACCTATTAGAAATAGATGGTGGGCTTCCCTGATAGCTCAGTTGGTGAAGAATCGTTCTGCAATGCAGAAGACCCCAGTTCAATTCACGGGTCCAGAAGATCCGCTGGAGAAGGGATAGTATACCCACTGCAATGTTCTTGGGCTTCCTTTATGCTCAGCTGGTAAAGAATCTGCCTGCAATGCAGGAGACCTGGGTTTGATCCTTGGTTGGGAAGATCCCCTGGAGAAAGGAAAAGTTATGCTACCCACTCCAGTATTCTGGCCTAGAGAATTCCATAGGCTGTATAGTCCATGGAGTCACAAAAATTCGGACATACACTGAACAACTTTCACTTTCTTTCAGAGACAGATGGAACCTATATGTGCTTCAAGTGGTTTCAATACTGCAAAAAACTATATATCATACTATTTAGCATTTATTTGCCAGGTGAAAAAAAAAGGAGGCCTAGAAAGACTGAATGGTTTTCTCAATGTCAAATTTTCTCTTAGATTTGTGACAAAAATGCATATTCCTTGACAGTCAGAAGCTTTTTCAAGACAGTGAAAGGTTGTTGAATTAACGATGCCGGGATTCTTGGCCTCCGGAGGAGAAGAATTCAATCCGGGGCCAGAGACGAGGCTTGATCGCTCAGAGCTTTTGTGTCATAAAGTTTTATTAAAGTATAAAGGAGATAGAGAAAGCTTCTGACATAGGCATCAGAAGGGGGCAGAAAGAGTACCCGTCTGCTAGTATTCAGCTGGATGTTATATAGTCACCAGCAGTCTGTTAATGAAAGAAAGGAATGTTTCAAAACTTAGAATGGCACCAGGCCCCACACCCATAAGAATATTTTGGGATAACCTTGGCTCCAAATGGTTGATCTTGGGCCATAAAATGATTAACTTGAATCTTGAAGAAGGGCAGATCACCATACAAATAGTTTCATTTACATAGATTAGAGGAACAATATCGGAGTGTAACATACTGGTTTATCAAGTAGGTTGAGCCCAAAAGGCGGAACCGACTTGAAGACAGAGTTTGGGGTAAATGCATAGTACATTAGCATAGCTTAAGATAAACATTTCCATAAGAAAAAGGCATTGGTTAACTTGAGGTGAAACCAGGTATCATTATGGCAACACAGAATCTTAAGAGAAACCTC
>SJYX01023429.1:28499-50739 GCA_006410675.1 Oreotragus oreotragus | reverse complement strand
TTAATGGCTGAGTAATACTCCATTGTGTATATATACCACAGCTTTCTTATCCATTCATCCGCTGATGGACATCTAGGTTGTTTCCATGTCCTGGCTATTATAAACAGTGCTGCAATGAACATTGGGGTACATGTGTCTCTTTCTATTCTGGTTTCCTCGGTGTGTATGCCCAGCAGTGGGATTGCTGGGTCATAAGGCAGTTGTCACTCATTATCAGAGAAATGCAAATCAAGACCACAATGAGATACCACTTCACACCAGTCAGAATGGCTGCGATCCAAAAGTCTGCAAGCAATAAATGCTGGAGAGGGTGTGGAGAAAAGGGAACCCTTTTACACTGTTGGTGGGAATGCAAACTACCACTTTGCCTTCTTGCATTTCTTTTTATTTGGGATGACTTTGGTCACTGCCTCCTGTATAATGTTATGAACTTTTGCCCATAGATTTTCAAGGACTCTGTTTACCACATGTAGTCTCTTGAATCTATTCGTCGCCTCCACTGTATAATCATAGTGATTTGATTTACATCAGATCTGAATGGCCTAGTAATTTTCCTACTTTCTTCAGTTCCAGTCAGAGTTTTGCAATAAATAGCTCATGATCTGAGCCACAGGCAGCTCTAGGTCTTCTTTTTACTGACTATATAGAGCCTCTCCATCTTTGGCTTCAAAGAATATAATCAATCTGATTTCAGTATTGACCATCCAGTGATGTTCATGTGTACAGTTTTCTCTTGTGTTGTTGCTAAATTCAATTTATGTTTAATACTAGTTCTTACTCTATAAAACTAAAGATGCTGGAAAAAGTAATTTAAAATGTTCTCTAGTGACTTTCTTGGTTGTGCATTGATTAAGACTCTGGGCTTCCAATGCAAGGGATGCTCATTTGATCCTAAACCCTGGTCAGGGAACTAAGATCTCACATGCTGCCACATAGAGGAAAAAAAAAAAAAAAGCTCTAAGGGAGTTCCAGCTTTCACACTTACTGACTATGAAGTTAGTAAATCTCTTTAAGTCACATATTTAAAACCTGAAGTTATGTTGTCATGGTTGGTCTGAAAATTAAAAGTTTTATAAACACTCCAGACACAAAAATAAAATTGACACAGTGAACACTCAATGAATATTGGCTATAATTATGAAGTAAGCAATTCAAAACTATATAGACTGAATGTTACAGAAGGTGATTTTAAAAATATATTTGTTAGGGGGAGGATAAATGGAGAGCTTTGACTATAATTCAAACGGAAACATTTGAATGTTCATTGTACCCCTATGTTCATTGCATAACTATTTGCAATAGCCAAACATGTGAGTAAAATACATGTTCATTGACAGAGAAATGGATAAAGAAGATGTGGTACATATATACAATATGATATTACTCAGCCATTGAAAAGAATAAAATAATGCCATTTACTGCAACATGGGTGGACCTAGAGCTTGTCATACTGAGTGAACTAAGTCAGACAGAGGATTACAAATATCATACAACATATCTCATATGTGGAATTTAAAAATAAATTATAAAAATGAACTACAAAACAGAAAGAGACTCAGAGACTTAGAGGACAAACTTATGGTGGTCAAGGGAAAAGACAGGGAGAAGAGATAGTTGAGGGTTTTGAGATGGTCTTGTACACACTAGACTAGAGGTCACTTCAAGAAAATTAGAGATACGAAGGTAATATTTCAAGCAAAGATAGGCACAATAAAGGACAGAAATGGTCTGGACCTAATCACAGCAGAAGAAATTATGAAGAGGTGGCAAGAATACACAGAAAAACTATACAAAAAAGATCTTCAAGACCCAGATAACCATGATGATGTGATCACTCACCTAGAGCCAGACATCCTGGTATGTGAAGTCAAGAGAGCCTTAGGAAGCATCACTAAGAAAAAAAAAAAAAAAGCTAGTGGAGGTGATGGAATTTCAGTTGAGCTATTTCAAATCCTAAAAGATGATGCTGTGAAGGTGCTGCACTCAGTATGCCAGCAATATGCCAGAAAAACTCAGCAGTGGCTACGGGACTGGAAAATGTCAGCTTTCATTCCAATCCCAAAGAAAGGTAATGCCAAAGAATGCTCAAACTACTGTACAATTGCACTTATCTCACATGGTAGTAAAGTAATGCTCAAAATTCTCCAAGCCAGGCTTCAACAGTTCATAATCTGAGAAATTCCAGATATTCAAGCTGTATTTAGAAAAGGCAGAGGAACTGGAGATCAAATTGCTAACATACATTGGATGATCAAAAAAGCAAAAGAGTTGCAGAAAAAAAAAAATCTACTTCTGCTTCATTGATTATGCCAAAGCATTTGATTATCTGGATCACAACAAACTGTGGAAAATTCTTAAAGAGATGGTAATACCAAACCCCCTTTTCTGCCTCCTGAGAAATCAATCCATATGCAGGTCAAGAAGAAACAGAACTGGACATGGAACAGGCTGGTTCCAAATCGAGAAAGGAGTATGTCAAGGCTGCCTATTGTCACTCTGCTTATTTAACTTATATGAAGAATACATCATGCAAAACACCAGGATGGATGAAGCATAAGCTGGAATCAAGATTGCCAGGAGAAATGCCAATAACCTCAGATATGCAGATGACACCACACTTATGGCAGAAAGGGAAGAACTAAAAAGCCTCTTGATGAAAGTGAAAGAGGAGAGTGAAAAAGTTGGCTTAAAGCTCAACATTCAGAAAACTAAGATCATGGGATCTGGTCCCATCACTTCATGACAAATAGATGGGGAAACAATGGAAACAATGACAGACTTTATTTCCCTGGGCTCCAAAATCACTGCAAGTGGTGACTTGCAGCCATGAAATTAAAAGATGCTTGCTCCTTCAAAGAAAAGCTATATCAGCTTAGACAGCATACTAAAAAGCAGAGACATTATTTTGCCAACAAAGCTCCATCTAGTCAAAGCTATGCTTTTTCTGGTAGTCATGTATGGATGTGAGAGTTGGACTATAAAGAAAGCTTAGCACCAAATAATTGATGCTTTTGAACTGTCATGTTGGAGAAGACTCTTAAGAGTCCCTTGGACTGCAAGGAGATCCAAATAGTCAATCCTAAAGGAAATCAGTTCTGAATATTCATTGGAAGGACAGATGCTGAAGCTTAAGCTCCAATACTTTGGCTACCTGATGTGAAGAACTGACTCATTTGAAAAGACCCTGATGCTGGGCAAGATTGAAGGTAGCAAGAGAAGGGGACGACAGAGGATGAGATGGTTGGATGGCATCACTGACTCGATGGACATGAGTTTGAGTNTCCAATGCAAGGGATGCTCATTTGATCCTAAACCCTGGTCAGGGAACTAAGATCTCACATGCTGCCACATAGAGGAAAAAAAAAAAAAAGCTCTAAGGGAGTTCCAGCTTTCACACTTACTGACTATGAAGTTAGTAAATCTCTTTAAGTCACATATTTAAAACCTGAAGTTATGTTGTCATGGTTGGTCTGAAAATTAAAAGTTTTATAAACACTCCAGACACAAAAATAAAATTGACACAGTGAACACTCAATGAATATTGGCTATAATTATGAAGTAAGCAATTCAAAACTATATAGACTGAATGTTACAGAAGGTGATTTTAAAAATATATTTGTTAGGGGGAGGATAAATGGAGAGCTTTGACTATAATTCAAACGGAAACATTTGAATGTTCATTGTACCCCTATGTTCATTGCATAACTATTTGCAATAGCCAAACATGTGAGTAAAATACATGTTCATTGACAGAGAAATGGATAAAGAAGATGTGGTACATATATACAATATGATATTACTCAGCCATTGAAAAGAATAAAATAATGCCATTTACTGCAACATGGGTGGACCTAGAGCTTGTCATACTGAGTGAACTAAGTCAGACAGAGGATTACAAATATCATACAACATATCTCATATGTGGAATTTAAAAATAAATTATAAAAATGAACTACAAAACAGAAAGAGACTCAGAGACTTAGAGGACAAACTTATGGTGGTCAAGGGAAAAGACAGGGAGAAGAGATAGTTGAGGGTTTTGAGATGGTCTTGTACACACTAGACTAGAGGTCACTTCAAGAAAATTAGAGATACGAAGGTAATATTTCAAGCAAAGATAGGCACAATAAAGGACAGAAATGGTCTGGACCTAATCACAGCAGAAGAAATTATGAAGAGGTGGCAAGAATACACAGAAAAACTATACAAAAAAGATCTTCAAGACCCAGATAACCATGATGATGTGATCACTCACCTAGAGCCAGACATCCTGGTATGTGAAGTCAAGAGAGCCTTAGGAAGCATCACTAAGAAAAAAAAAAAAAAAGCTAGTGGAGGTGATGGAATTTCAGTTGAGCTATTTCAAATCCTAAAAGATGATGCTGTGAAGGTGCTGCACTCAGTATGCCAGCAATATGCCAGAAAAACTCAGCAGTGGCTACGGGACTGGAAAATGTCAGCTTTCATTCCAATCCCAAAGAAAGGTAATGCCAAAGAATGCTCAAACTACTGTACAATTGCACTTATCTCACATGGTAGTAAAGTAATGCTCAAAATTCTCCAAGCCAGGCTTCAACAGTTCATAATCTGAGAAATTCCAGATATTCAAGCTGTATTTAGAAAAGGCAGAGGAACTGGAGATCAAATTGCTAACATACATTGGATGATCAAAAAAGCAAAAGAGTTGCAGAAAAAAAAAAATCTACTTCTGCTTCATTGATTATGCCAAAGCATTTGATTATCTGGATCACAACAAACTGTGGAAAATTCTTAAAGAGATGGTAATACCAAACCCCCTTTTCTGCCTCCTGAGAAATCAATCCATATGCAGGTCAAGAAGAAACAGAACTGGACATGGAACAGGCTGGTTCCAAATCGAGAAAGGAGTATGTCAAGGCTGCCTATTGTCACTCTGCTTATTTAACTTATATGAAGAATACATCATGCAAAACACCAGGATGGATGAAGCATAAGCTGGAATCAAGATTGCCAGGAGAAATGCCAATAACCTCAGATATGCAGATGACACCACACTTATGGCAGAAAGGGAAGAACTAAAAAGCCTCTTGATGAAAGTGAAAGAGGAGAGTGAAAAAGTTGGCTTAAAGCTCAACATTCAGAAAACTAAGATCATGGGATCTGGTCCCATCACTTCATGACAAATAGATGGGGAAACAATGGAAACAATGACAGACTTTATTTCCCTGGGCTCCAAAATCACTGCAAGTGGTGACTTGCAGCCATGAAATTAAAAGATGCTTGCTCCTTCAAAGAAAAGCTATATCAGCTTAGACAGCATACTAAAAAGCAGAGACATTATTTTGCCAACAAAGCTCCATCTAGTCAAAGCTATGCTTTTTCTGGTAGTCATGTATGGATGTGAGAGTTGGACTATAAAGAAAGCTTAGCACCAAATAATTGATGCTTTTGAACTGTCATGTTGGAGAAGACTCTTAAGAGTCCCTTGGACTGCAAGGAGATCCAAATAGTCAATCCTAAAGGAAATCAGTTCTGAATATTCATTGGAAGGACAGATGCTGAAGCTTAAGCTCCAATACTTTGGCTACCTGATGTGAAGAACTGACTCATTTGAAAAGACCCTGATGCTGGGCAAGATTGAAGGTAGCAAGAGAAGGGGACGACAGAGGATGAGATGGTTGGATGGCATCACTGACTCGATGGACATGAGTTTGAGTAAGCTCCTGGAGTTGTTGATAGACAGGGAAGCCTGGCGTGCTGCAGTCCATGGGGTCTCAAATAGTCAGACATGAATGAGTTGAACTTAACTGTACACACTGTTTCATTTAAAATCGATAATCAACAAGGACCTACTGTATAGGACAGGAAACTCTATTCAGTATTCTGTGATAGACTAAATGGGAAAATAACTTAAAAAAATAAAGACACATATATATTTGTAACTGAATCACTGTACTGTACACCTGAAGCTAACACAACATTGTTAATCAACTATTATCTAAGACAGACTAAAGTGTTAAAATAAAATACATTTCTGAATTTTTTTTAATTGCTACATATCCCTTTAGTATGACATAATACAGAGTATATTTGAAAAGTCAATCATTTGTATTCTTGGCTGATTTCAGAAAATTTGATTTCTTTTGTTAAACCTATCCTTTTCTTATAATTCTTGAGCATATTATAGAGATAAATATAAATAACTTACTAGAATGCAAGTTCCAAGATTGCATCAATCTTTTTTTCCATTGCATCCTTGGAATTTGAAACAGAAAGTAACCTAAAGAATCACCTAATGACAAATAGCTTTAATAAATGTAGCACATAAACTGAGAACATAGATCTGAATAAGACTTGAGCAGAGAAGCAAATATACGGGGTGAAATTTTACCTTTTTATTCATCAGTGCCTCCATATATACCAGTATTTGTACTGAACATGCGTAAAGTAAATTGGTAATCAGAAAATGTAGTCTCAGAACTGTGACTTTCCTTGTATTAACTGTTATTTTTCATTGTCAGTGTCGGCACCATCATTATCATAGCAACAATTATTGAGTACTTTTTATCTGCCAGGCACTGTATTAACTGCTTTTAATGTGTTAACTCACTTAATTATCACAGTTCTCTGATGATGAAAATATTAACCCCATTATACTGATAAGAGACATTGAGAAATTAATGTGTGCAAGGCTATACAGACAGAAAAACACAGTGCTGGGCTTCAAATACATACTTTCTTTGATTCCAAAGCTGACAGTTTGAATGACTCTTCCTATTACCTCCCACAGGCAAATTATTTCCTATTTTTGTACCAAAACATCTCTGAAAAATCAGAGGCTGAATTTTCACTAAATGATTTCTTCCTACTCTGATATTATGTCATTACATGCTGTATTGCTCCTCATCCTGTTCATGATACCAATTGTCTTGCTGTATCTCACTGTGTGCATTGTTTATTGAACCCAGGGTAGGCAAAACACGAGCTAAAAGGCTAGAAGAAAATGCGAGGATCCATAGGAACTGAAGACACGTTTATTCTCTCCTGGCTGGCACAGCAACCATAACAGTATTCTCTCCTGGCCGACGCAGCACCTGTAGCAATATATACCCCAAACATGCCCAAATGTTTCCTTTTATAGATTTTATGTCAGCTTTATAAATATAATCTTAAGAAAAAATGTATACTGCATAAGTACTCTAGAGGTTTAGCGTTTTGAAAGCTGATATTTGAATTTATTCTTGTATAAAAATATTACTAAAAAATGAAATAAGCCAGTATGCCATATAACATTGGACTACTTGAAGACCAAGTGAAATCTAGAGATCTACAGAGAATAATCAAGAACTATCCTAAGAACTTGTCTCCAATTCTTATCTCTTGTCCAGTAAGCTGGAGAGGTGGTAACACTGGCATAGATTGGGAAGATACATTCCAACTCCTTCCTTTCTTATAATAAATATGGCTTTTTTTCTTAGTCAAATAGGAAGGAACAAGTTCTTTGAAATGGTTTGCCTTGGTTAACAGCATGAAAAAACTGGCTGACAGACTTATACTGAATTTTAGTTTATGCAAATTTAAGGAGGCAGATACCACATATAGATGCATGAAGGCCATGCACTTAAAGAGTGGCAGAGCCAGACTTCAAAATATAAAACACACACCTTTTCCCCTTTCTGGTTTCATTGGAAGCATCTGACAAGTAACCATCTCCACTTCAGCTGCAATACTTCCTGGACTTACAAATGGTTATCTCTCAATATTTCATATGTAGACTGATTGCACTAGGACACACAGTTCAGCTTATCATTCATGCTGTATTATGACAGATACCTAGGGTAGCCCACAAAGCCTGTTTAACAAACATGTAGCTAAACTAAAGTATTTTTAAAATCTAACCACTGCAACCTCTTTAATTCAAATATCCAAATATTTTATTTATGTGAATTATATGGTATTTAACATTTTCTCCCTTATGATTACATCTTAAAGTTGAAAGCATGTTTTATCATATCTAGCATAGTTCTTTACACATAGAAACCATTCAATATTTATTGAATTGGCCTATAGAGCCTAGTGAAGAACTGCTTTGCTTTCTTAACTCTCAGGCACCATTTTTTCAGTGAGATTTGGAATCAGACAGAGCTGACCTTGAATCTGTATTCAAACTTTTTGAGTGATAGCCAGAAAATTCTTCAAGTTCTTCCACACTTCTGGACTTTGGTTTTCTGATAATTAAAAATAAAAATAATATATGATTTAAAGAAGGTTCTTTAGTGAAAATTCTTAGCACAGTACTTAACACATTGCAGGTTATTAATAAATATTAATTATATCTCTAATTTATATATATTGCAAATAAAATATATACTATGTATTTATTGAATTCAATTAAATGCATTGAATATTTTATGTGAATCTCTCTGAAGATTTCACTCAACGATACCAGGCAGTTGTCTCTCCAGGATGCATAAGATGTCTCTTGTTCTCACAGCTTGCTTTTATGGGAGAGAACACTCCTTTAGCTATTAATCCCTTTCTCCTTTATAGTATACAATTTATAACAAAATAAGAAAATAATTACAACTATTGTTTATGGAGAGACTCATATATCAATTTAATGCTAATTACTTTGCACCCATAATCTCATTGAATCTATCCACAACTCTTAAAATGTCATTAACTCCATTTAAAGAAAAATGAAGTAATTATCAAAGAAATTTGAAAGTCTTTTCAATATCAGAGAGTTTTTGGAAGAAGCTAAGTTTTACCAAAGCTTCTTAGATTGTAAAGCTTCATATTCTTTCTAATATACCTAGTGACATGTTCATAGATGATAATCATGAATCTTTATGTGTCTAAATTAACTGGTAAAGATTGATATATTGTTCAGAAAAAAAAAATCATGCTTACAGTTAGTTGTCCATTCTTGACATTTTATACCAAAGAATATGGCATGACCTTAGGGATGAGGATAAGGACTCTCTAAGTTGAGATATATAGTAAATTTCTGGAACATAAGTTTGGAAGGTGATAAAACAAGTTAGGCAAAATCGTAGAAAAGGAAGAGAGAGTTTCTATGTTTTCCTCCATAATTTCAATTCCCAGGAGGAACTTTACTATGGAAAAATATGTCCAGGAGTAAGGGGTGGTACATAGAATTTCAAGTTAAGATCACAAAGAAAAAGAAAGAAAGAGAACTAAAGGATACCTCCAACTTCTGAAAACAAAAAGAGGAACAAGAAATTATAGAAGATAGTATAGTATTTAAGCTAACAAACATATGAAAAGATGCTTAATATCACTCATTATCAGAGAAATGCAAATCAAAACCACAATGTAGTACCATCTTAAACTGGTCAGAATGGTTGCCATCAAAAAGTCTACAAAAAATGAATGCTGGAAAGGGTGCGGAGTAAAGTGAATCCTCTTACACTGTTGGTGGGAATGCAAACTAGTACTACAAATATGGAGAACAGTGTGGAGATTCCTTAAAAAAAAAAAAAAAACTGGAAATAGAACTGCCATACAACCTAGCAATCCCACTGCTGGGCATACATACTGAGGAAATCAGAATTGAAAGATACATGTTTACCCCAATGTTCATTGTAGCACTGTTTACAAGAGCTAGGACACGGAAGCAACCTAGATGTCCATCGGCAGATGAATGGATAAGGAAGTTGCGGTACATATACACTCAACTACAAAAAAAAATGCATTTGAGTTAGTTCTGATGAGGTGGATGAAACATCAGCCTATTATACAGAGTGAAGTAAGTCAGAAAGAGAAACACCAATACAGTATATTAACACATATATATGGAACTTAGAAAGGTGGTAACAATGGTCCTATACACAAGGCAGCAAGAGACACAGATGTAAAGAACTATCTGGGAGAAGGTAAGGGTGGGATAATTTGAAAGAATAGCATTGAAACATGCATATTACCATATGTAAAGTAGATTAAAAGTGTAAGTTTGATGGATGAAGCAGGGCGCTCAAAGCTGGTGCTCTGGGACAACTCAGAGGGATGTGGTGGGGAGGGAGGTGGAAGGGGTTTCAGGTTGAGGGGACACATGTTCACCCCTGAGTGCTTCATGTCGATGTATGGCAACAACCATACTGTAAAGAAATTATCCTCTAATGAAGGCAGAGTAGAAGGACGTGTACTCATCTTCTGCAAGAACTCCAAAATTACAAGACGCAGTTGAACAACCATTGACAGGAGAATATACATTCCCACCAAGGAAATATATGCCATGTCCAAGGGTGAAGGAGAAGCCCCAGTAAGATAGTTGTAGGCGTGAAATAATGTTTAAACTCAAACCCCATACCCGCCAGAGACACTAGGAAGGCTCAAGCAAAACTTGTGCACATTGAGACTCAGAGACCCCACAAAGACTGAGTCAGAACTGTGAGTGTCTCTTGTGGAGGTATAGGTCAGCAGTGGACTGCTGCAGAGGCAGGGGCTTGGGGTTCAGTAATCTGGGTATGGCGTAAGGTTGCCATTAACCCCACCAAAGAGCAGCCAGAACTTACACAGGGGAGGAAACAGACACTTGGAGGGCACAAACAAAAGTTTGTGTGCACCAGGACCCAAGAGAAAGGAGCACTGACCCCACAAGAGACTGACAAAGACTTCCACGTGAGTGTCCAGGAGTCTCTGGCAGAGACGTGGGTGGGTGGTTGCCTGCTGCAGGAGGGGAGCACTGAGTACAGCAGTGCCTGCAGGGGACCTTTTGAAGGAGGTAGCCATTATCTTCATCACCTCCACCACAGTTTGCCCTCAAGTGAAACAACAGGGCGGGAACATAACCCTGCCCATAAACAGAAAATTCGATTAAAGATTTACTGAATATGTCCCCACCCATCAGAACAAGACCCAGTTTCCCCCTCAGTCAATCTCTCCCATCAGGAACACTCCATAAGCCTCTTTTCCTTTTCCCTTAGAGGGCAGACAGAATGAAAATTTTCATCACAATCACAGAAAACTAATCAATCTGATCACATGGACCACAACCTTGTCTAATTAAATGAAACTATGAGACATACTAGGTAGGGCAACTCAAGACAGACGGGTCATGGTGGAGAGTTCTGACAAAACGTGGTACACTGGACAAGGGAATGACACACCACTTCAGTATTTTGCCTTGAGAAACCCAAGAACAGTACAAAAAGGCAGAAAGATAGGACACTGAAAGATGAACTCCCCAGGTCAGTAGGTGCGCAATATGCTACTGGAGAATGGTGGAGAAGTAACTCCAGAAAGAATGAAGAGATGGAGCTGAAGCTCAAACAACACACAGTTGTGGATGTGACTGGTGATGGAAGTAAAGTCCAATGCTGTAAAGAGCAGTATTGAATAGAAATCTGGAGTGTTAGATCTGTGAATCAAGGCAAATTGGAAGTGGTCAAACAGGAGATGGCAAGAGTGAACATCAATGTTTTATGAATCAGTGAACTGAAATCGACTGGAATGAGTGAGTTTAATTCACATGACTATTATCTCTACTACTGTGGGCAAGAATCCCTTAAAAAGAAGTGGAGTAGCCATCATAGTCAACTGAAGAGACCAAAATGCAGTACTTGGATACAATCCCAAAAATGAGAGAATGATCTCTGTTCATTTCCAAGGAAAACAATTCAATACCACAGTAATAAAAGTCTGCCCCAAACAGTAATGCTGAAGAAGATAAAGTTGAACGGTTCTGTGAAGACCTACAAGACCTTCAAAAATAGTACTCCCAAAAGATGTCCATTTCATCATAGGGGACTGGAATGCAAATGTAGGAAGTGAAGAGATACATAGATTAACAGGGAAATTTGGCCTTGGAGTACAGAATGAAGCAGGGCAAAGGCTAATAGAGTTTGCCGAGAGAACACATGGTCATAACAAACACCCTCTTCCAACAACACAAGAGAAGACTTAACACATGGACATCACCAGATGGTCAAAACTAAAATCAGATGGATAATATTCAGTCAGTTCAGTTCAGTCACTCAGTCGTGTCCAACTTTGCAACCCTATGAATCACAGCACTCCAGGCCTCCTTGTCCATTACCAACTCCCGGAGTTCACTCAAATTCACATCCATCGAGTCAGTGATGCCATCCAGCCATCTCATCCTTGGTCGTCCCCTTCTCTTCCTGCTCCCAATCCCTCCCAGCATCAGAGTCCTTTCCAATGAGTCAACTCTTCACATGAGGTGGCCAAAGTACTGGAGTTTCAGCTTTAGCATCATTCCTTCCAAAGAAATCCCAGGGCTGATCTCCTTCAGAATGGACTGGTTAGATCTCCTTGCAGTCCAAGGGACTCTCAAGAGTCTTCTCCAACCACAGTTCAAAAGCATCAATTCTTCAGCACTCAGCCTTCTTCACAGTCCAACTCTCACATCCATACATCACCACTGGAAAAACCATAGCCTTGACTAGATGGACCTTTGTTNGAATTGCAGAAGAGGCCATTTGATTGTTTTTTTTTTCCTAAATTGCAGGATTGGTCTTGACTTGGTCAATGGTAAACCCCGTGATAACAAACAAGCAGGGGTGTTTGAACCAACCATAGTTAAAGTTAAGAGCTTGAAATTTGCAACTGAAGCTGCAATTACCATTCTTCGAATTGATGATCTTATTAAATTACACCCAGAAAGCAAAGATGATAAGCATGGAGGTTATGAAGATGCTGTTCACTCTGGAGCCCTTGATGACTGAGCTGTTTATTTATAACAATGTTAGATGCAGCTTGCTTGTATCTCGAATATTACACATTAAAGTGCGACAAGCTGCCGAGTCTTGCGTTTCTTATGAAGGGGGAGATAGTTTCCACCCTCACTTTGGTCCTCTGGTTTCACGACTTAGTATTATTAGTAAACAATGCAGTTGTGGTTTAGTTTAACTCAGCCTAATTAGCTGTTGGGCAGCAGTTTCACCCTCTCTGAACACACATTGCTATTCCCATCCCACCCCCAACGCATAAGGCAGCAACACCACGATGTCCACCCTTGCGCTCCAGTGTGTGTAACAGGGTGACGAGAATCCGACAGCCAGATGCTCCAAGAGGATGGCCCAGGGCTATGGCTCCTCCTTCAGTGTTGACCTGAGGGGCAGAAAGATTTGTATCATTTACAGTTTTCTCTGGACATAGAGTTAAAATCATTAATGTCGTACCAGTAAACTATTCTCAAATTCTGTTTTTACTTCAGTTGCGTAGGAAGTGATTTTACCCTCATAACATCCATTCTGACTAGTTTAAAAGATTTAAAATATGGGATTTCTTCGGCAGTCCAGTGGTTAAGACTCTCCCTTTCACTGCAGGGGGTTGCTGTGGTTTCAGTCCCTGGTCAAGGACCTAAGATCCCGCAACAAAGATTTAAAATGCACTCTTTCTGTGGGAAGTGAACTAATGCAGATAAGTCTTTTGCCTTAGGAAACAAAAAAATGTCACCTTCCCTAGAGTCCCAGCAGGAACCCACCCAGTGCCCACCCATTACTGTATAGCCAAGACTTGGGGCATAGCCTGTATTCTGGTGTTGACAGCCTTAAAATGGGCTTCCCAGGTGGTGCTAGTGGTAAAGAATCCACCTGCACTGCAGTAGAATGCCAGAGGCCTGGGGAAGATCCCCTGGAAGAGGGCATGGCAACCCACTCCAGTATTCTTGCCTGGGGAATCCCATGGCCAGTGGAGTCTGGTGGGCTACAGTCCATGGGGTCACAAAAAATCAGACACAACTGAGCAAGCATGTATACGCAGTCACATGTAATTTCTTGCACTGTGAACATTCATTTGCAAGTTCTCAGGATGGCTTGCTTATGCTTACCTTCTCTGGGTTTAATCCAAGTTCTTTAGCTATTGCAACAGAGAGGGCTGCAAAGGCTTCATTGATTTCAAATATATCAACATCCTCCAGTGACCACCCTGCTTTTGCCACCTAAAGGAAAGATGAAATGGAACAGAGGTTTAAGAACTGAGGCGGAACCATTCTTTCTTGTAGATGTAAAAGCAGGATGTATACTGGCTGTATGATGAAGGAGCTCTTAAAAACCGCCCACATAATCTGAACCAGTTAAATCTGTTACATCCACATGAGATTATAGAGCATGTGATCCAAATGTTGGCTGTTTTAGTAAAGAACAGCAAAAACTAGATGAATAAGCTCATTCAAGGCTAATGGGAAGGCTCAGAGACACGCAGGTGAAACCTGATAGGAATAAAGATGAAAACAAAATCATGCCTCGTCTCAGCATTTTGGAGTGGGAAGGATCTGAGCAAAGGTTTGAAGAAGACAGAAATGAAGCATTTACAAGTTACGGGTGTGCTCCCACAGAGGTTTTGGCGACAAGGGACAAGTACCAACATTTAAAATTAAACTCACAGCTTGCTTTATTGCTGGAATTGGTCCTATTCCCATAATGGAAGGCTCCACACCTGCTTGTGCCCAGGAAACTATCTGTGCTAAGGGTGTGAGCCCACGGTTGCCAGCTTCTGACTTCTTCATGAGAACCACTGCTGCGGCACCATCATTCATTCCTGCGAAATAGGAAACCGTCTTCGCTAAGTACCTGTGTCTATTTTACCCCCAGCAGACATGAGTTAAGTAAACCTTAATACATCTTGGCAAAGTCATTTACTGTTTAGGCTTTACAGTGTAAGAAACAGTAGGTTTGCCAATCTGATATAACCAACTACAGAACATTTCCATGGGAGAAAGAACAGGGAAGATGAAAGCAGTGGAGGACAGATTAAATGAATGGAAGAAGTAGCCCCGACTTCACAGAAGGTAATTGGAGTTTCCGGTTTTGGAAAAGCACAAAGGTAGTAGATAAAATCTGACTGGCTTTTTTCACTTGTATGTACTGTTAGGATACTGCAGGGAAGCCAAATCAATTTTTTAGTATATTATATGTGTCTAATAATAAACAGATGGTCAAAGCTACATTTTTCCCTAGAGCAACTGAAACAAGTTTTTAGAATAACCTGTACAGGAACCTCCTTGGTGGTCCAGTAGTCAGGACTCAGTGCTCCCAATGTAGAGGGCATGAGTTTGATCCCTGCTTAGGGAACTAAGACCCTACAGGCCACAGGCACAGCCCCCCCACCCCCACCCAAAAAAGAAAAAAGAATCTCAGTATATGGTAGTCCTTGCAGAAGATGGTATTCCCCAAACCACCCTTCAGATAATCTAACCTGAAGCGTTAGCTGGGGTGACAGTTCCCGTTCCATCCATAAGGAAGCAAGGCTTTAGCTTAGACATGGCCTCCATGTTGCTCCCATGGCGAGGAAACTCATCTGTTTTAACTTCAGTAAGACCTGAAAAAAAGGAAAATAAATGACCCAAGTCAAGTACAGAGATGGCAGTCAGGGTACTAGAAACGATGGATTCCTCAAATGTGATACAGAAAGATTCACATTTGGAAGAAAAATTTATTATAAAATACTTATAATAGGAGAAAAGTCCACAGTAATACAAATTATTTATATTAGCACCGTCTTCAGTGTTTTCCATCCCAATACAGCCCTTTCCGAGGAAGGCAGTAACAGGGAGTTCCTCGTGTAAGAGGTTGCTAAGGTTTGGGGTATATAGGTCTTGGCTGGTTACAGCTGATTGGGTCTAGGGTGTCAAAGCCACTCTCTCACAAAGGCTGGACATAATTGATGTAAAAGAACTTGACTGTTGTGTTCCATACTGGAGAAGAGCTAAGTAACTCCAAAAGATGACACCCTCAAGAAAAATGAAGCGCACACAGAAGCAACAGAAATGAATGGACAGTGCTTCTGAAGAGAACCAGTAGGGGGCAGAAAGGTGTGCTTGCTGCCTTCCAACACCCGGGGGCCAGCACGCCTGTCTCATTAAACGCTGTACCTACACAGCTGCGTGGAGACCGCGGGCCAGGAGAGCCTCCTGCCCACCTCATGTTCAGATCGACCCTGAATACAGCTTTTCTTTGCATCCCGAGAGACATAACTAAGAGAACAATGCACAAACATTCCTGTATGGTGTCCTTTGGACTATTAATGATTTCCTTATAGACTAATAATGACTGCCTTATAGACAGCCCTGTTGACCTTTTAAACCTTTACAACTGACACACCCACCTTTTTTAGAAGATACAAAAACTGGTACGATCTCTTTGTCAAAATGACCCGCCTTCTGTGCATTCTCTGTCCTATTTTGGGACAGAACTGCAACCTTGTCCTGGTCTTCTCGACTCACTTGCCATTGTTTGGCCACATTTTCAGCTGTGAAAGAAAAAAAACAAAACCCAAACATTTTCAGATGGCTGCTGGAGGTGGCTCAAGCGCTGATGGCCAACCCCAGCGGGCCCGCTGGCGGGCTGAGACAGTCCTCTGTGGTACTCCTGCCTCCCACCAGGTGTGGAAAGGTTGCAAGGATTCTTAAGAAGCCGTTTTCTTTCTTTGCTGCCTTCCTTCTCTTTTCCTTTCTATAAAATACCTTTCAGAAATTTCCTTTTCACTGCTTCACCAATTGTCCCTATTTTTTGGCCCCATCTGCTTTCTCGTTCAGTTTCTAAACCGTTTGATGGAAAGTTGTAGGTATCATGCTCCTTTATCTCCACATTTTAATGTCAGTGTATATTTCCCCGAAAGAAAGGCCAGCCTCTTACATAACCACAGCCACCAAAGTCAGGAGATGCAACACTGATAAAATACTGATCTCTCCATGCTCAGTCTGCAGTCAAGGCCCACCTGTTGTCCCAGGGATGCCCTTTATACCTAATTTGTCTGTTCAGTATCATCCAATCCATGATCACACACTGCATTTCACTGTCAATCTCTTCAGTTTTTATTTGCAACTAGTCCTTGGCCTATCTCCTTTCTTAACCTTGGTACTTTTGAAGGGTAGGGGCCAGTTCCTTTGTCAGATGTCACCAATCCTAATGCATTAGAATATAATGTGGGAAAGTATCGGATGATAATGATGGTATTTTTTCATTGAATCTTATCAGGATACATGTTGGAATTTATCTCAGGTTATGTCAACTTTGCTCACTTAATTAAAGTGATATCCACCATATTTCTACACTGTGAAGTATGTGCAGTGTATTAAGTGTGCAATAGCACTACATCTAAAAAAATATATACATACCTTAATTTAAAAATAACTTACTGCTAAAAACATGCTAATCATCAGCCTTGGAGCAAGCTACAGTGGTAATACCAAAGATCAAAGCTCCCTCTGTTTCCTGCTTTGTCGAAATTGTTTTGGCTTATTCTAAGTCAAATGGTTATTCAGATCACCATAATGAATACAATAATGAAAAGACAGTTGAAATATTGCAAGCCTTGTGGGTGGATGAAAACCTGATTGTGTGGTGCAACGAATACAGAGTTCAATACCAGAAGTACTAGCTTATCTCTGATCTTGCCTTTGCCACAAAGCCACCATTTGTGAGCCCTGTTTCTTCATGTGATAAAATGAGAGATTGACCCAGAGGAACTCTGAGGTTCCTCCCACCACCAACTTCCCTGACAATCAAGAAGTCACAAAGGAGAGAGGGAATATTTCCCCAACTTGGCTTCATCAAATGGGAACTATCCCCGTCATCACGGATGCAAAGTGGTGAGGACTCGGTCCCTACCCTTAAAGAGGAGAAACACCTGCAAAGCCAGCTGTTACAGACCTTTTAACCTTTTTACAGTCGGTATGTTTTCAGCCATGCCCGCCTTACCTGTAATGCCCATGTGGTAGTTGTGGAATGCGTCAGTGAGCCCGTCGCAGAGTATACTGTCAGTCAGTGGCTTTTCCCCAATCTTGACTCCCGTCCTCAAGTGAACCAAATGAGGAGCCTGGAAACAAGAAATACAGATGGATTAGGCGTAGTTGTAACTAGTCCTCTGCTTAGGCTCCCACTCAAAATCATCCAGTGGTTCCTCAGTCTTCACCGAGTCCCCCTTGTGACCCTTCTCCTCCATCCCAGCTCATCTTCCTCATCACCCAGGGCCCAGGGCCTGAAGACCCCTGGAATTAACAGGCTACTCCACCCTACCTGCCCTTGGAAATCCTAACTCTCTTCCCTATGCATTTGCAGCTTTCCATCAAATAATCCTGTGAATTTTGTCCTATTTCTTTAAAAAGCTCATTTATTCTTTCCAAAGCAACCAGCAATCTGTTACACAAAGGGCTGATCAATGGGCTTGAGTGATGCTAACAATGTGTTCATTATTTTGATGGGAAGTACAATGCCTAGAGTGAGAATAATCAGGTTGACTGATTAACCAACCGATGGGGACAGATTTCTCAGTGGAGGGATTTCAAGGGATTTCCTCTTGAAAGTGAAAGTTGCTCAGTTGTGTCCGACTCTTTCCAACCTCATGGACTATACAGTCCACGGAATTCTCCAGGCCAGAATACTGGAGTGGGTAGCCTATCCCTTCTCCAGGGAATCTTCTCAACCCAGGAATCAAACCGGGGTCTCCTGCACTGCAGGGGGATTCTTTGCCAACTGAGCTGTCAGGGAAGCCCCCTCTCAACTCCTACCAACAGCAGCTAGAAAGGAAAGACTGAAGAGTCTGAAGATCTCTATTTTGAATCCTGGCTCTGGGCCTCGGTTTCCCTACCTGTAAATTAGGAATAAAACCCAAACCCAGGGCTGTTATGACTGCCTGTATGAAAGCACCCCATCAAACACCACACAGGTGCTGCTACAGCCCCACCGGAATCTCTGTGCTTGCTACTCTCGCCCTGTCTCCTCCCAAGTCTGAGCAAGGAGGGCTGAACCGGCCTCTGCCCAGGGGTTCCCCAGGGGAGACCTTGAATTGCTGCAGGAAGCAGGGGTTACACGTTTTCCTTTTTCCCTACTGTGTCAGCGGGAGAGATGGAACTTGGCAAAGCCAATCCCACTTGGCAAGCCCACTGGAGATGGGCACTGCTCAGTGGGTCCTCTCTTCCACACTGTGTACCTACAAAAGGTCGACAGGCTGTGGTCCCCGGGAATACCCTTTGTCCCGTGCAGGAAGGTGAATGCGACATCTGGTTTTCAACTTTTCCTCACAATGAGAAAGAAATGTAAAACTAAGGACATCACACTGGTTGACCGGCTTTTCCTTCAACTTGAATTTCCCAATCACTGTGAATAATTAACATGCAGGCAGGGATCAAGGTTCGATCCAAATTTTCCTTGTTCCCTGTTTGGTTCCAGCTCTCAGACCACCAGTCAACCCTCCTGTGGCAATGAACAGGAGCAGTCAGGGAGCACCATCTCTTCAGAGGCCTTACCTTGCTCATATTTTCCATGCCTCCTGCAACAACAATGCTGGAGTCTCCTATCCTTATCGATTGGGCTGCCAGGCACACGGCTTTCAGGCCTGACCCGCAGATCATTTGGCAGCTCCACGCAGGAACAGAGTAGGGGATTCCTGCACCCACACTGGCCTGTCGAACAGGGTTCTGCCCACAGCCTGGAAGAAGAATCAGAGGCCTCTCAGCAGCCACTCAGCAGCCAAAGAGAAAGACAGCATGTCAGGATGCAAATGCATAAAAAGTTCAAGAGGCTGCCGCCACTTTCCAGCCAAGTCAGGTTCCTGAGACAGGCAGAGAACTGTGCGGACCTGTCCCGGTCTGACTCTTG
This sequence comes from Oreotragus oreotragus, assembly GCA_006410675.1. NCBI lineage: Eukaryota > Metazoa > Chordata > Mammalia > Artiodactyla > Bovidae > Oreotragus > Oreotragus oreotragus. Next base: position 31,174 of record SJYX01023429.1, on the reverse strand, counting down.
AATACATATTATCTTGTGCTGTTCCACAGAAACTTCATGAATATAAGCTTTCTCCTCCACAAAGAAGTTAATAATACTGTAAGAAGGAACTGCCTTCTTGATCTTTTGATCAAGTGTGTACTTGAATGAGCACACATGAAAAAAAAAAGGACAGAAATTTGGCATTAGTCCTATTTTTCACTAGGGCTATTTGCTTTCTTGATCATGGCTTAAGATAACTGGGAGGATAAGTGTGCATGCATGCTCAGTCATGTCAGTTGTGTCCAGTTCTTTCCGAGCCTACGGCCTGTAGCCCACCAGGCTCCTGTCCATAGGATTCTCTAGATAAGAATACTAGAGTGGGTTGCCATGCCCTCTTCCAGGGGATCTTCCCAACCCAGGGATTGAACTTGCATCTCCTGCATTGCAGGTGAATTCTTTACCCACTAAACCTCCTGGGAAGCCTGGGAGGATTAAGACGGTTACTTCAAAGAGGAAACCTCTGCTATGAAGCACCTCTTTCCTTGCTTAATATTGATCACACCATGATTAACTGGTTATATAGCAAGACGTACAAAATCAGAACTGACAAATACTTTTCCATAATTCAACTGTGGGCACTTCCTTCAGGGAAGGAAGTATGTATTTGTTCATACATAAGTATGTATAAATAAGTACGCATTTATTCATAATCTCCATCTTCAGGTGCATGCATGCTCAGCTGCTCAGTGGTGTCTGATTCTTTCCAATCCCGTGGACTGTAGCCCACCAGGCTCTATCCATGGGCTTTTCCATGCAAGAATACTGGAATGGCTAGCTATTTCCTACTCCAGGGGATCTTGCTGACTTACAGTTAAGAAATGAATGCCAAACAGAATTAATTAATGGTCTCCATTCAGCAGAAAGTGAACTCAATGAGAATTGAGGATTTCCATCTAACATGAACATTGTTTGTCAGCTGATAGAGAAATGTCTGGGGTGCAGCAGTTGCTCAGTAAATATTTATTAGTTACACAATCGTGGAGGGGACTGGGGCTTAAAGAGTAGGACAGATGTGGGTTCAAGGCTGTGATCCTGTATTCGTCACTCAGCCTGTCAAGAGCGAGGAATGGGCGGGGAAGGCAGGCCGGCCTCAGAGGCGCAAAGCACGGATGTGGAAGAGGTAACAGAGGAACCCAGAGTGGAGGACCCCACGGCAACGGAGCAAGTCTGAGCCTCGGTCTGGGAAGAAAGGAGGGAGTGTTCCAAAAGGTCAGTTAACACCTGAGGGTATGACTCAAAACACTTTAAAGCCTCGGACAGTTAGGAGAAAAGTAATGTGCTTCAACCTTAAAGCCCATGAGGACAAAGTGAAAAAGAACTAGGAAGAGGAACTAACTACAAAACTGCAAAGTAAATGTACAGAAAAATGGGTCGGGTCTCAGATACGGTAAAGACAAAAGTTGGCAGTGAGTGTGACACCACTATCACCAGGAATAATTAGAATTTATCATGCTTCTGAATGAGCATGAAACTAGTTATGGATAACTCACTTGGAATTGTCAGTGGGTGTGGGCCTGTAAACCTAGTGGGAATCAGAAGTGAGTTGGAACACTCCCGAGATTCATCTACAGCAGCCTCTCTAGGGGTGATGCGCCCTTCTCTGGGAGCCACCCACCATGCCAGCACAGAAGTGAGCCCGGTGCAGGCCAAGGACTAACCTGTGTCGGTGAAGCCCTGTCCCAGCACCCAGAACAGAGCGGGACACAGAAGAACTCAAAGCATTTTTATTGAATGTGAGAAACTTTAGGGAAATACAGAAGGCTCTGCATCCTCTCCCATACCTCAGGCTGGTCCTGCCTCTAAAGAACTAAAAGGCAGCGGAGGACGGAGATGAAGGATCGATCAGGAAACGTATATTAAAGACTCTCAGGGTTAAGTTAGAGAGAAGCTACTGATGGAGCCTGGCAGAAGGCGACAGGAGATATTCTAATAGAGGGAATGCATGGAGGCAAGAACACATGTTTCTGTGTGTGAAGTGGGGAGCAGGGGGAGGAGAGGTTACTGCTCCCAATAATCCTGATCTAGGCTGGGGGTCACTGTGGAGTTACCTGCTGCCAAAACGTGTCCAAATATGACCTCTGAGACCTCTTCGGGAGCCACAGCGGCCCTTTTCAGGACCTCTCTGATGACAGTCGAGCCCAGGTCATGGACAGGAACGGTGGATAAGGCACCATTGAAGGAGCCTAGAACAGAAGGGAAGACGAGGTCAATGGAGAGGGAGCCCGGGGCCGTGGAGAAGCCGGCGGGCCGGTGCTTTTTCCCCCGGAAAAGACGCCCCACTACGGGCACAGAGAGGGGCGCCGGGGACGCGCAGCAGTCGAACCCCAAGCAGGCAGTCCTCAGTGTGTGCGGGGAGACTGCGGACCCGCAGGAAACCTATCCATTCACTCCTCCAAATCCGAGCTTGATGGACGCGGCCAAAAGCTTCCCTAACAAAAGAGGGCGCCCACTTCAGCGTGCCCAGGTCCTTTGAAATCTATATACCGCTAAGGACATTCAAGCAATTAGAACTCTCTAACTCTCCTTTTAAGCTACGCGACCCGCTTGCCCGGGGTCCCCCCACCCCGCAACTCAGACCACCCAGCGACCCGCCCGCGGTAGCCAAAAGGCTGAGGTGGTGCCTTCCGAGGCTGGCCAATCAGGGGGCTCGCGGC
>SJYX01023429.1:0-26093 GCA_006410675.1 Oreotragus oreotragus | reverse complement strand
GGGGGGGGCGGGGGGAGGGGGTCCCCGCGAGCAGGCCAGGCCTTGCTCATGGCTCAAACCCCACGCCAGGTCCGTCTTTCCACTCACCTATGATGGTGCGCGCCGCCGAGACGATGACCACCGTGTCCGAGTCTGCACTCATCCTGCCGCACAACCGACTCTCGAGCAGATGCTTTGGGCCCCGGAGCAGCTGGCTTAGTGTGCAAGGGGCCCAGCCCCGCCGCAGATATACCGCGCTGCGGGGCGGGGCCTCCGGCAGCCCCGCCCACTGCCTCGGCCCGGTGCGCATGCGCGATGCGGGCGGGGGCGGGGCTGAGGGTTGCTGGCCGCCGGGCCTGGGGCGCAGGGCGGGGCCTCTGGGCCCGGAAGTAGCCGACCACCTTTTATCTGGATACCCCAAGAGCTGTCGTTTCTGCCTTAACCATTTTTGTCTTGGGGGATGGTGGTGGTGGTTTAGTCGCAAGCCGTGTCCGACTCTTCCGACCCCATGGACTGTAGCCTGCCAGGCTCCTCTGTCCATGGGATTTCCCCCGCAAGAATACCTGGGTGGATTGCCATTTTCTTCTCCAGGGGATCTTACCGACTCAGGAAGGTTGTCTTTTTTTGAATTTAAGGGTTTTTTGGAGTCACTGACAAGTGAGGCGGCAGGCGTATCCCGCGTTCAGCCCAGGCTCTGGATCTCTGCAGAGAATTCGGTGCGAATCCAACCAGCTGCAGGCCTGCGGACCTCCCTGATACGTGCTTTTTGCTCCCTGGGCTTCTCAAGTTCCTCTTTGTTTTTGCCTGGGCGTCCATAACCCATCATTCATTTACGTAGGGGGTTAGCTTGCTTCCTCTCTGCAAACAGTGGGAGGACTCCGTGCCCTTCTGTGGGGTTGGCCCCCTTGCCTTTCTTATCCTGGAGGATCAGCCATAGCAGCGAGTGTGTGAGCAAAGTATTTCTGTCCCACAGATCAAAAGGATTTCCCCTAGCTGACCGTGTAGACAGTCTGAAAGGCAAGGAGCATGTACAATAACAGTTGGATGACATCTGTTTTAAACCCTTTCCAACTTCCTATCCCTTGCTGGGCAAAGTTCAAAATCCTTCAGAGTTCTAGGAACCTCAGTACCTGGCCCCGCTTTCCAGCCTCAGCTCTGGCGACTTTGCCCTGGACTCACTCCAAAAATTTAGTCTCCCAGAGAGAAGTCTTGCTTTGTCTTATTCTCTCTAGCAATAGAACAGAGTTGGACAATCGATAAGGGCTTACTTAATGCTTGTCAAATAGATATTAATGCATTTTTCATGGTATTATCCGAGAGCTTTACCCATGCCCAAGAGTTGCATACAAAGAGGTTAGAGTTGGCAATAGACACGGAGTTTTACAAGTATTTGTGTAATAATTAACACTAAACCACCATTAATTTTCTGTATCGACAAGGTGTTTGAGTAAAGGGTACTGGTGGGGTAATTAATCAGTGATGGCTGGAATTTCCAAGCTGAATAGACTTATCCTGTTTAAACTATTAAAAAAAAAAAAAAAAGACGATATTTTTCACCTTTTTCCCATGAGCCAGTTACATAGTGATTGGATCCTAAACATTCATTTTACTCTAAATAGTCTTAGCCCTGGCCAGTGGTTTTGGAATGTACAGTGGCCTCATTTCGGCCACAAAAATGTGAAAGGAAACTTGCTGGGTCACTCTGGGAAAGGTATTCTCACTTCTGAGAGATTGAGATGGATCCTTTTTCCCTGTGGACATTATGGTGTCTGGGTGTGAAGCCTGGAACTGGTGCTGCACCCACATTTTGATCACGAAAAGAGCCAGCATGATTGCAAGGCCAACTCTCTGAAGATATCTGAGCAGAGATGAACAGAACTATGGCCTTTGGAGGACATCTTTGAGAGCAACTCCAGACTTCACTCAACCTCTGATCTTCCAACCGTGTGAGAAAAGTTTTCCATATTGTTTAAATCCTGGCTTCCCTAATGGCTCAGCTGGTAAAGAAGCTGCCTGCAATGCAGGAGACCTGGGTTCAGTCCCTGGGTTGGGAAGAGCCCCTGGAGAAGGGGATGACAACCCTACTCCAGTATTCTTGCCTGGGAAATCCCACGGATAGAGGAGCCTGGCAGGCTATAGTCCATTTGGTCACAAAGAGTCAGACACGACTGAACGACTAACGCATACTATTGTTTAAGACCGTCTTAGTCAGGTAAGCTGTTCTGTTAAATGTACTGAAAGCATCCTGATTCATCCAGGCTGACTCCCTAGAAGGAAGTTATTCTGTTAGGTAAATCAGAGAGAAATGCCTAATATACTAGGAAGCAAAGTTTCCAGGCAGGCAGTGTAACTTGTTGAGAAAACTGAAGAAATTTTAGTTACAGGTTGTGGAGGGAAAACTGTTGATAAGACAGGGGGAATCCTCCTGAAGAGTTTTCAAGTAAATCGAAAATTCATTAGGTCCTGGGAACCCACATTAAGACGTTGCAGATATAAGCACTAAAGCACAGGCCCTGTGGAGAAGGAAATGCTTGGATAACGGTGGTCAGGAGAATCCTGTGTCTGGAATCCTGATGCAATCAGCAGTCTTCTGACTGGAATGTGTTCTGTCCTGAAACATTAGTCTCTAAGGAATTTAAGGAACCTGTCTTTCGATTTCACGCTCTGTTCTATACCAGCATCCCCTTACATCTCTGGCCACTCAGCCAGGCTTACTTTGCCCCTTTACTGACTGCTTGGAAATCTCTCCCTAATTTGTCTTCTGAGCTGACAGACCCTATGAAAATTTGCCATAAGCACATCAAATTTAACATGCCTAAACCAAACTCATTTTACCCACCTCTTCAAGTCTTTATTCTATCTCTATTCAAATCTGAGTTTCTGCTTACCAGCCTACCATGTAGCACTCCACTTAGACATCTCTTCCTCCAGGAAGACTTCCTATTTAGTACCTCTGAGCATGTTCTAGCTTTGTCTTTCTACTTACTGTATTAAACTTCCTACTTCTGTCTTCGCAAGATCTTGCTGTACTGCCTTATGCACAGCCCCGGCATATTATAATTAAATATAAATGAATACTAATACATTCTTTAAGCCCCAGGGCCTTATACATCTGAATGACTATATTCTTCTGAATGCAAGCAATGTATTCACTTGTTTCCCACCTGGAGGCCCTATTCAGAACCCACTAACCTAACAGCAAAAGTTGAGAAGACAATTGCTTGCTTTTGTTGAGTGGCCACTCAGCATCTATCCTCAGGGGAGTCCTCACAATTTTGTCTACCCCAAAGCTATATATGGGCCAGATAGGGAAGTGGCAGGAGAGAAGAGCAGTAGGCAATGGTTGGGCACAGGGAACAAACCGCTACTAGTGAGCAGTAAGAAACATCTGAGAAAACTGCCAGAATGACTTTACGCTGTTTGCAAAAGTGTCCCAGAAACCTGAGTGCTCTGTTACATCAAACATAGCTGACAGGTCAAGAGAACTAGTCTAGTGAGCCCTATGTAACAAGCACTTTTACATTTTTTTCTCATTAAAATCGTCCCAGCAGCGGTCCCCACTAAATCTGTGAAGAGATGGCAACTGGTATATCCCCTAGTAATTTCAGATGCTGTGAAATAATCTCAATCCTTTGGTCCACAAACTGGTATCATTTCCTTCAAGGGCTAAAATTCTCTCCTGAGAGATTAACTAAACCCTCTTATCTTAGCGAGCATCTTGAACTATATACTTAGAATCACGGTTTGCATCTTTTCCATACTGCTTTGCCGTTTTGGGACTGTTTCCGACCCGTTTACCGCAGTGACCATCCAGGTGGCTGGTGAAGCGTCCTCCTTAGAAGCTCAGGTACACTGTTTTCCTTACTCTAGAGGATGAAGGGAAGCAGAATGGCAGTGTCAAGAATCAGCTCTTGGCATCAGACCTGGGTCAGCGGCTAGTCTTGAGGTTGACATGTCCAGAGCTTTAGTAATAGCACCTGAAGGGCAGCTCGAACGTTTGCCAACCCTTTGCTTTTTACAGGACCCTTTTAAGCACATTTACTACTGCGTAGGTGGGGATAACAAGTGCCTGTCTCATGGAGTGATGATAAAAATTATAATGCATATAAAATAACCTGTCAGTTTCTGGCATATAAGTACTTAAAACATGTCAAAAATGTTAAGACCTTTTTTTTTGCTACCGTCATAGTAAACACTCTGAAAATAATGTACAAGTAGAGACACAGAAACTTTCTTATCATCTTGGGCTTTAACTAAGTTGTCTGCCCATAAATTACCCTTCTTCAGCAGTACCTGGCAAGCTTTTCGCCAAAAGCTGGGCTCTCCGTTTTCAAGAATGCCTAGGAACCTGCACTTGTCCAGCATTAAGAAGACACATGAAACTCAGAAACGAAATAATAAACACAGGCGGCTTTTGACTTTTCCCTCCAAGATACAACAATACATTAAAGCTACTGTCCTGCTCCATCAGTGGAAACTACCCAAACAATAAAAATTTCTATGCGGAGTATGACCAAAGGAGATGGTCTGTTATCAGGACTGGAACTTCAAGGTAATAGTCATGTGAACATCTAGTGAGCAGTCACTAGATGCTTGGTGCTGTTGAGAGTACTTTACATGTATTAACTCATTTATTGCTCTTTACTGGGAAACACTGGAGCCACAGAGATAAAGTAGTTCACTCAAGTCATGAAGTAGATAAATGGTAAAGCCAGGATTCAAATCCATTAAAATCTAGGTCACTCTCAACCTCCATTATGATTTACCATCTCTTTAATCAGGCACACCAGGCAAATAAGGCATCCAACTCCAGAAATGAAAAATATCAACCGAACCACCTTGAGTTCTCTCTGCCCAAGTCATTCATCCATTAACGCAGACTCAACAGAAATCTGAAAATTGGTAAAGATACATAACAGGCCTATTAAATTTAGTCATACAATTCTATCACTAGGTGAAAAATTTCTTCCTGCACACACCAATGATTACATACCACAAAAAAAGAGAAATTCTGTTTAAATTCAGCAAGTTACAAGTATATACAATTAAAGCCAAAGTCCACAGTACTTAATACACCAAGGAAATAGTTATTTCAGTACATACCAAAATGTGTATAAGCAAATTCATTTAAAATTGTGTAGGATCTTTTTCAACACTTGAAGACTGCACGAAAGGTTAATCAGAAGAGAAGTTCAGTATTTTACTACACCATGAAGATCAGATATATCTGTATGCCAGTTAAGCAAAACCAAAGGAGTTATTTTCAAGTTGTACCTGTTTCAAATACCGTTAACTCTCCGTCTGAGGTTCCCTGATTACAGATAAAATATAACACAAAATATTTTGCTTTTAGCAAAAATCATACTTCATCTTAACCACACATATGAAAAGCTATTTTAGAGCCATTCCATTCCACAGACCTTGATACTTTAATTGGAGAATAATTGCTTTACAATTTGTATTGGTTTCTGCTGTACATGAATTAGCTATTAAGTATACATATATCCCAAGTACACATATATCCCTTCCCTCTTGAGATTACCTCTCACCCTCAACTAGACCTTGATACTTAATGTTTAAAACGTGACAGGAAATGAAGCAAACTGTCTTACCTCTTTAAAACATTTCGCCTTCATTCTAACACTCCACACTGTTTTTACATAATATTAGCAGATGTTATTAGTACAAATCCATGTAAGTGGACAAGATTTTAAAACATCACTGACTACACGATAACTTATTACCTGAAATCATTTCACAAAGCCCACTTTTTCAATTATAACCTAACAAATACTTAGGTGACTATTTCCTTCTTTATACTTTTCTGAATTTTAAAATATTTTAACAATTGTTTATATAAGGCAGGAAAAAAACACAGTGCACAATTAAATTTATGCATGGACTTAAGTTCCACCTTTGTGGTATGTGGAAAAATGGAGTAGACAGTCAGCTATTCAATGAAAATAAATGACAAATGCTAAACACACACACACACACACAAAAAACAACTAATGTAAGGAGTTACAATAAAAATCTTTATTTAAGTTTGGTCAGTACAGGTAAGATATACTGGAGTCACAGAGCAATATGCATTAACAGGATACAACAATTCATAAAAACTGAGTAACTATGCACACAAATTTCTTAAACATTCAATCACCTAAAGAGAAAATGCACAGATGTATGGTGGGAAAAACTGTATCTAACACTGAAACTACTATAGGACTCCTTCAACAAGTCCAACTTTTAGTGATAAAACTACTGTACTGGGCAAACTTGGCAGTCGTAAACCCACATCTACTCTGACAAGTCTGAATGGTGCATAAGCATAGTAACAGCATGACTAAGAATGCCCTCACACAGCACAGGTTCTAGGGTAGACACAGATTCACACAGACATCACTGCGTTATACTTTAAGGAAAGAGTTCCATTTACAACTTCACATTAACTCATATAAAAATAACCTGACCCTACACAAAATGTCCTTTTAGCAACATTCAAAGTAATTAACTGTTACAATTTCCAAAGTGGCAGAGGTATTGAAGCAAAGAAAAAAGGGGGAGAAAAAAAAAAGAAAAAAAAAAAGCCACCCACAAAAAAGGCAAATTGTGACAAAAGTATGCGTTAATTAACTGGACAGTATCCTCTTCCAAATTAAATGACACTGTATAAAAATTTGCTGGAAATTTTTTTGTTTTACAAAACGGAGCCCTGTACACTTACACTCGAGTCCAGGCCATTCTGCACGTGGCGGGAAGCCGCAGTTCGGTTGCCTTTCCCACTCACGCTTTTCTCCTCTTGCGGGTCATGACTGGAGTCTGTGTCATTTGAGCGGTGTGTGAGAGAGTTCTCACTGCCCGTGGGCGAGTCTACACTTTCATACCCCGCACTGAGCTGGTTTGCATAACTCCTACCTCCTCTGCCAGTTCTCTCCTCTGAGCTGCTCGAGGCCTTATTCCCATTCCCTGGAGAAGGAGGAAAGTCATCTTCGGCTATGTCCCCCTCCCTGTGAAATCCAGACCCAGACGTCCTCTGCCGGGAGGAACTGCCGTTACTTGGTCCGTTGGCCAGACGACTGCAGTCTTTACCTGTGGCCTCTGCCTGTCCTACAGGCTCAGAAGATGTAGTCCTGCTGGTACTCGGGCCTGGGGCTTGAGACTGTTGCTGTTGGTACTGAGCCAACTGCTGGCGCGTCTCCTTCAGTTGTTGCTGAAGAACTAGAATGGTACTCTGCATACCCTCTACTTCTTCGTCAAGTTGAATGATGAAGTCATTCAGTTCTGTGCAAAGGAGAGTCAAACCTACTTTAATATCTCTTACAATATATTTAAAAATACTTCTTAGTGCCTGCACAAAGCTAGGCAGTCAATAAATGTTTAAGTAAACAAATACAATTCTAAAATCACAAAAGAATATTTCAAAATTTTGCTTGGAATTTAAAATTAGCCATTCAACAAGTTTGTGAGAGAAAGCAAAAGCCTGAATATATAAAAGCAACCAAGTTTACAATGATCCAAACTATCTGGCCACATAAAACTGGTTACAGCACACAAAATCTGTTCCATGTTTGTTTGCCTATGGGCCCACAAGCCTGGCCCCTTACTCCTCACCCTCCTAGCCAATGTTCAGCTCCACAGCAGGTGTAGTCCCTGGGGAAGCCCTTGATTCCAACACTCCAAAGAAGCCCTGCTGTCAGCAAAGATTATTTCACATTCAAGAACAAAATTCAGAAAAAAAAAACTCCTGAAACTGGTAAAAATACAGATGTCTATATTCTAAAAAGGTCTTGGGGTGAGGGAGTTCCTTCACTACTATACAAAAAGACTCCTATTTACTGTATTTACAAATAGTAAGAGCTAAAAACCACCACTTTGAAGAGGCAGTTTTAAAGACATTGACTACTGACCTTCTTTGCAATTAACTGCAAAGTTGCAATTAATTTAATCTTTAGAGAGATTGGGTGTTTTTCTTACTAATTTTCTTCACAAAGGAGAAAGAGCATGTATGCAGCTGTACTAGACCAGCATGGTGGCTGACAAGTTCCATTTCTTTGGGCAAATAAATATTACATCTTATTCACTAAACGGAAACTCTATTTATTTCTTATTTTTGGCCATGCCTCGCAGCTTGCAGGAACTTGAGTTACTTGACCAGGGATGGAACCTGGCCCAGGAGCTGAAAGCACTGACTCCACATCACTGGACCACTAGGGAATTCTTCCACAATCAATTATGTATTTTTAGATCCCTGGACATGGCCAAATATTTCCAAGATCTACACTTAGAGAAATCGGTTAAGTGAAGATATTAAGCACTGAATATGTCCTTTTAAGCACTGAATATAAATTTATATAGCTACATAATGCCTTATTAATACAAAAGCCCTCCTGTCTTTCCAAACCCCACCCCTAAAAAAATCAAAAATTTATGAAATTTGCACAACAACCAACTAGGGGGGAGGGGGGAACCACCACTAAATTAAATGGCTTCATTTGTTGACTCACTGGAAATATTTTACTTATAATTTCACAGAACCATTGGTAGAGATTAGCATATACAGACTCTAATCTATAATACTCATGCCTGGCAGTATTTTAAAGCCAGTGCAAAGTTAAACAAACTTTTCAAAAAACCCCTTACCATCCTGACTGCTTTTAAGCTCCTCACTATATTTCTTCTGTAAAGCCAACTCTGCTTCAAGTTGTGCAATACGTCCCTGGGACAGCTGCCTTCCAAGCTCTTGATTCTCCTGGATAAGCATTCGACACTTCGCCATTAACTTTTTGCCTGTTTGGCTGCAAAGGAAAGAGCCATTCATCACAAAATGAAGACAAATTCTTGATAACCGTCTTTGTTTGAAATTATTACAGCAACAGATATAACACATACAGAATATAACTCTTATGTCACAGCAGATGCCTGCCTACAATTACCATCTTCTTCTCTGGACACATTTATCTTGTATCTTTCAGTATTTTGCCAATAGAGCAGCAAAGATAAAACCTGAAGAAAAAGTACCTAAGTGGCTACTTTCTGTTTCTATGACATTATAATTGATTCTGAAATCTAGTTTTATCCCAAATTATAATTTGAAATAGAAACAGGCCAGTTATTTGACACACATTTCAAATATATCAATATTAATACAACTCTAAGGTACTTAGCTTTATGAAACAGAAAATTTCTTGAAAGGGTAAATGCAACATCAACCCCAAATGTCAACTTCTACCTAATATATAAAATCAGTACCTATAAATACACAAATGAGAGTAAATTCTTGCTAGATCAGTGTTTATAAGGATGCCTGTTAATAGGCAGTTCCCACAAGAACGTTTATTGCATTAAGGGAGGCCTGTTCAGTAATTGTTTTTTAAAAAGACTCAAGACTATTTCTATTTATCAATCCCTCAATTAACTTTATACGATACATATATTTGAGCTGTCTTAAACTGGGATATAAGTTTTTGAAATTTTAATGCTGATATACGGTAAAGATTTTATTCATGTTGAAAAGATTATCCTTAATTAGGACACAAAAATAAGATTGGGGTTACTTAGCATAAATAATGCAAATCTGTGAATATCTGCCAAATTAGGACTGCTATACTTTCTACATATATATATATATATATACACACAGCAATTCCAAAAATCAATCAAGGTTCATCCTCTATATATTACTAATAAGTAGAAGATGCATTGTGAAGTAATATATCGGGCAAATCAAAGCCCATTAAAAGATTAGTGTCAGCAAAAAAAATTTTAATCAGTAAGATCATTCTCAACTTTATGGTAAAAATATCAAATTGTCCCTTTCCAAGTCTCTAAGGTAACATCACAATTGTATGCTTAAATCAGAACTCTTTAAAAAAGTGATCATTTCTATTGTTATGCTGACACTAAACAAAAGCAGTCAAGTTTTACTGAGACATTGTTATTGGGGTTTGTGATGCAAGGTTCTTTTATCAATAGCACGTTTTAACCCAATGTGATTCAAGTGAAAGTTTGTGATATATTTTCCTTACACAAATCTGAAGTAAAACCTGGTGGTGGTTGTTGGTGGTGTTTAGTCACTAAGCCGTATCTGACTCTTTTGTGACCCCATGGACTGCAGCCCACAAGGCTCCCCTGTCCATGGGATTTTCCAGGCAAGAAAGCTGGAGTGGGTTGCCATTTCCTTCTTCAGGGGATCTTCCCCACCCAGGAATCGAATCCGCATCTCTTGCACTGGCAGGGGGTTCTTTACCACTGAGCCACCAGGGAAGCCCCAAACCTGGCTAGTATTGCACAAAGAAGCTTCATATGAAAACGAGTTAGCATGTGGGAAGGGGTCTCTCAGGACTCAGCAACTTTATCAGCTGCCATCTGTTTGTTGTCATTACAGCTCCAGATTTCCCATATTTCCCATTAGCATCCTCAGACTTTAGCCTCTACTGAATAAGAGTTTAGAAACCAAACGAGGAATTCAGAAACAGGCACTATCATCAGAGACAGTGGCCTTCCTTCCACTTCACTGCCTATGCTTCCCCCAACTCTACTTTCTTGTGAAAACATCAGTTTACCAACTAACCTGAGAAATCTTTTATATCAATTTTTTAAACACAAACAATTGTAAAATCAATAGAGCAATTTGTGACCTGACTTAACCTCATACAAAGTACCAAATTCTAATGCAAAAATATTTCATTTATGAAGTCAGGCCTTTTAATAAATGTTCTAAAATAATCCTATCACTTCTAAAATGATTAAAACAAATCTTCACTGAATATTTTCTTTAAACATTCTGTAATTTTATGCCACTTTACTGTTGTATAAAATTTGTGTTGTGTTCATTGTATAAAAAAAAAAATCCAATTTCAAGAAACTTGGCTCTGGAGTAATTTTTTTTTTTTAATTAAAAAATATTTTAACCTATTGCTAAAAATCAAATAACTCACAAAGAAAAAAGTAGAAAACAATTTGAGAGAAGGAACGGACACTGTACACTGCTTTGTTATCAAGGGGAAGGCATGAGGGTATTCTGAAGGTGTACATACACAACTGTTTATAAATGTAAACTGAAAACTGTCAAAATTCTGCAACATCTCCCTGTAACTATTCTAAAATATACACACTATCACATTTATGAAATATTTTAACTAAAGTGGACAACATAATTCAGGGGATCATTCTCTCTCAAAATTTAAACAATGAAAAAGTGAAAAACAAAACCCACACAACCCATTCTATTTGAATTATTGCAGAGAGAGTATTGACTGAGCACTATTTGTTTCAAATTAATGATGTAGTTATACCACCCAATGAACTCTAGCTTATAATTCACCTTTTACAAAATTCCATTTATAGGTGGTTAAAATAATACAATGAAAATATTATACAACCATTAAAAATGGTAAGTAACCTAAATATACTAAAAAATGGAGAAAAAGTCCAAGGATAAAGGGGGCCTGGGGAAAGTCATGCTACAAATCATCTATATGTACATATGCATGTCCACATCTGTTTAAAACCAATACACATATAATTACTGTATATGCATACAAATTATCTTGATACCCAAGAAACTTAAAAATGGTCACTATTCCTGGGGAATAGACAGGGGAAGGGGAAGGTCACCCAGGAGTAAAACTTATTTTACACCTCTACTTTTCTTTACGCTGTTTCAATCTTATACATGAGCATGTGTTATCTTATTAATTAAACGTTTTTTAACAATAAGAAGAAAAAAACCCACCTCAATGTGACTGTTACTTAAGTGGCAAAAGAAAGATGCTTGGCTGAATTTGAGTACATAATACCTTTTATGAATTAATTATCTCTTGACCTACTGAAAATATATAGCCCATTTCTACTGTGATCTTTAATGGCATAAAATATATACAAAAGACTTAATTCGGGTACAGTAAGCTAATTTCAAACAGATGTGGTTACTTACCCTCCAACCCCCACAGTGAGAATCTTAGAAGCGGATTTCTTGCTGTGAAGTCACACAAACCACTTCTTCAACCCGCCCTCTGCCCCACAATCAGTTCCCTCAAGTACAGACATACGAGATACTTACAATTGATTGGAATGATTAAGAGAGAACTTAAGTCACCCTTGTTAAAACTGCACTTAAACGTTGGGAAAATCTGGAACATTTTATCTTCCACTCATCTTAGACTCCATTATCACCAAGTGAAAATTCCAATTGGTGACTTATAGAATGAGCTGACGAAAAAATTCACCTCCAGGATTGGATGGAAGCATGAAGAAAATAATGCCTCATTTATCTAAATGAGCAAATGAATTTGCTAGAAATGATCACTATACTTTTTTTTCAATTCATAAAATGTCTCACTTAGGCCAGCCCACAGTTCCAATATATTCTGTCGCCAATCTTCTGGCAGGCACCCTGTAAAGCTGTCCCACATTAATTTCTACTGCAATATCCTGGGACAAGGTGTCAAAAAGCAACAAGTGTCAAGTCTCTTTGTTTTTGTATGATACCAGCTGGAAAAAAGTAGGTCTTTAAAAAATGAGACACAGAGCCTTTTCCTTCACTTTGAAGAGCACACCAACAATTTTTTCAAAATCAATCTGCTCTCCACAGCGCCCCCCACTCAAAATGTTAAAAGTACAACAAAATCATCATAGTAATCCTTGAACTTAAAAAAAAAAAAAAAAATTCAAAATCATTCCAAGCATATTTTCTGATCACAATGCAGTCAGATTAGATCTCAATTACAGGAGAAAAACTATTAAAATTTTCAACATATGGAGGCTGAATAACACGCTGCTGAATAACCAACAAATCACAGATGAAATTTTAAAAAAAGATATCAAAATATCCATAGAAATGAATGAAAATGAAAACACAACTACCCTAAACGTGTCAGACACCGTAAAAGCAATGCAAAGGGGAAGGTTCATAGCAATACAGGCTTACTTGTTACTTCAAGTAACAAGGAAATAGTCAAATAAATAACCCAATTTACACATAAAACAACTAGAAAAGGAAGAAATTAAGAACCCCAGGGTTAGCAGAAGGAAAGAAATCTTAAAAATTAGGGCAGAAATACATGCAAAAGAAACAAAAGAGACCATAGCAAAAATCAACAAAGCCAAAAGCTGGTTCTTTGAAAGGATAAATAAAATAGGCAAACCATTAGCCAGACTCATGAAGAAACAAAGGGGAAAAATATCAACTTAACATAATTAGAAATGAAAAGGGAGAGATCACAACAGACAACACAGAAATACAAAGAATCATAAGAGACTACTATCAGCAATTATATGCCAACAAAATGGACAACTTGGAAGAAATGGACAAATTCTTAGAAAAGTACAACTTTCCAAAACTGAACCAGGAAGAAATAGAAAATCTTAACAGACCCATCACAAGCACGGAAATTGAAAGTGTAATCAGAAATCTTCCAGCAAACAAAAGTCCAGGTCCAGATGGTTTAAAAGCTGAATTCTACCAAAAACTTAGAGAATAACTAACACCTATTGTACTCAAACTCTTCCAGAAAATTACAGAGGAAGGTAAACTTCCAAACTCATTCTATGAGGCCACCATTACCTTAATACCAAAACCTGAAAAAGATGCCACAAAAAAAAAAAAAAAGAGAAGAAAAGAAAACTACAGGCTAATATTACTGATGAACATAGATGCAAAAATCTTTAACAAAATTCTAGCAATCAGAACCCAACAACACATTAAAAAGATCATACACCATGACCAATTGGGAGGATGCAAGGGTTCTTCAATATCCACAAATCAGTCAATGTAATACACCACATTAACAAATTGAAAAAATAAAAACCTTATGGTTAATTCAAAAGATGCAGAGAAAGCCTTTGACAAAATTCAACATCCATTTATGATAAAAACTCTCCAGAAAGCAGGCATAAAAGGAACATGCCTCAATATGATAAAAGTTATATATGACAAAACCACAGCAAACATTATCCTCAGTGGTGAAAAGTTGAAAGCATTTCCCCTAAAGTCAGGAACAAGACAAGGGTGCCCACTTTCACCACTACTATGAGTTTTGGAAGTTTTGGCCACAGCAATCAGAGCAGAAAAAGAAATAAAAGGAATCCCAATTAAAAAAGAAGTAAAACTCTCACTGTTTGCAAATGACATGATCCTGCACACAGAAAACCCTAAAAATGGCACCAGAAAATTTCGAGAACTAATCAATGAATATAGTAAAGTTGCAGGATATAAAATCAACACACAGACATTCATTGCATTTATATACACTAACACAGGTCTGTTTAGTCAAGGCTCTGGTTTTTCCAGTGGTCATGTATGGATGTGAGAGTTGGACTGTGAAGAAAGCTGAGCACTGAAGAATTGATGCTTTTGAACTGTGGTGTTGGAGAAGACTCTTGAGAGTCCCTTGGACTGCAAGGAGATCCAACCAGTCCATTCTGAAGGAGATCAACCCTGGGATTTCTTTTGAAGGAATGATGCTAAAGCTGAAACTCCAGTACTTTGGCCACCTCATGTGAAGAGTTGACTCATTGGAAAAGACTCTGATGCTGGGAGGGATTAGGGCTNGACGCTTACTCCTTGGAAGAAAAGCTATGACCAACCTAGATAGTATATTCAAAAGCAGAGACATTACTTTGCCAACAAAGGTCCATCTAGTCAAGGCTATGGTTTTTCCTGTGGTGATTTATGGATGTGAGAGTTGGACTGTGAAGAAAGCTGAGCACTGAAGAATTGATGCTTTTGAACTGTGGTGTTGGAGAAGACTCTTGAGAGTCCCTTGGACAGCAGGGAGATCCAAACAGTTCATTCTGAAAGAGATCAGCCCTGGGATTTCTTTTGGAAGGAATGATGCTAAAGCTGAAACTCCAGCACTTTGGCCACCTCATGCGAAGAGTTGACTTACTGGAAAAGACTCTGATGCTGGGAGGGATTGGGGGCAGGAGGAGAAGGGACGACCGAGGATGAGATGGCTGGATGGCATCACTGACTCGATGGATGTGAGTCTGAGTGAACTCCGGGAACTGGTGATGGACAGGGAGGCCTGGCGTGCTGCAATTCATGGGGTCGCAGAGTCGGACACGACTGAGCATCTGAACTGAACTGCACTTACTATCTCTGAATAGACTCTTTACCTCCCAGACCTACTTACCAAAATCTTCCCAGGCTTTCAGGTCCAGAATAAGTCCCACTTCTCATAATTCTCAAAGTGGAAGACTCATAGATAACTCGGTACACACATCCATATAATTCAAAAACTGATCTGAATTAAGGTTCTGTATCCCTAAACATTTTCAGGAAGGGAAAGGAAGTGCTCCCTTTCATGAAGCTGCACAGTCCACTCCTCCACAGCTCACACCATTATAAGGTACTTCTTTACTACTGGGCTGAAACCTGATGACTTGGAACTTTTATTCCCAACTGTGGCTTGTACAGTTTAAAAAAATGTCTGCATGCATGCTAAGTCACTTCAGTCGTGTCTGACTTACTGCAACCCTACGTACTGTAGCCAGCCGGGCTCTTCTGTCCATGGGATTCTCCGGGCAAGAGTACTGGAGTGTGTTGCATGCCCTCCTCCAGGGGATCTTCCTTACCCAGGGATCAAACCTGTGTCTCCTGCAGTTTGATAGGCGGGTTCTTTACCAAGAGTGCCACCTGGGAAGCTCAAGGAAATGTTTACGCCTTACAAAACAGTCCTTCAGTATTTGAAAAATGTCATGAGGTCTTCTAAAAATTTAACAACACCAGTTCTTCAATCATTCTGACCTGACCATTTCCAAATTCCTCTTAGTTCTGATAAGCCTTCCACCCAGGGCCTTTAGTTTGCCTGAACATGACCTGTCCAGAACTGAACATAAAACTCTTCAGTAGCTTAACAACCAGAACAGAGTAAGAAACACTAACTTCCTTGACCTGGACACTAAGTTTCTATATGACATCCTAAAATAGTATCAGAGACAGTTTTTGTGTGTTTTTTTCCAGGTATGTAAAGTATGTAAAGTAGCCATGCCACACTTCTGATTCAACAGAGAAAGAATCTAACTAACACCCAAAGAAATTTTCAAACAAAGTTAATATAATCTTCCTAGCTAGTACCTGGGCTTCCCTGGTGACTTAGTGGTAAAGAATACGCCTGCCAATGCAGCAGACACAGATTCGATCCTTGGGTTGGGAAGATCTCCTGGAGAAGGAAACGGCAGTTCAGTTCAGTTTAGTCGCTCAGTCGTGTCCGACTCTTTGCGACCCCATGAATCACAGCACGCCAGGCCTCCCTATCCATCACCATCTCCCGGAGTTCACTCAGACTCACGTCCATCGAGTCAGTGATGCCATCCAGTCATCTCATCCTCGGTCGTCCCCTTCTCCTCCTGCCCCCAATCCCTCCCAGCATCAGAGTCTTTTCCAATGAGTCAACTCTTCGCATGAGGTGGCCAAAGTACTGGAGTTTCAGCTTTAGCATCATTCCTTCCAAAGAAATCCCAGGGTTGATCTCCTTCAGAATGGACTGGTTGGATCTCCTTGCAGTCCAAGGGACTCTCAAGAGTCTTCTCCAACACCACAGTTCAAAAGCATAAATTCTTCGGCGCTCAGCTTTCTTCACAGTCCAACTTTCACATCCATACATGACCAAAGGAAAAACCATAGCCTTGACTAGGCTATGCCTGCAGGGCAACCCAAGGCGGACGGGTCATGGTGGAGAGGTCTGACAGGAAACGGCAACCCACTCCAATAGTCTTGCCTGGGAAATCCCATGAATAGAGGCACTTGGCGAGCTGTAATCCATGGAGTCACGAAAGAGTTGGAGACAACCTAGCAAGTAAACATCAGCCAGTACCTAGCAGTAGAATTGAGCTCAAATTGAAAGCTGCTATTAATCAAATTCAACAATGGATATAAAAAGTACCCAGAAATTTTTAAGCTGTTCAAACAAGAACAGTAGAATGTTGATACTTGTTAAAGTTTGGTTAGGTATACATGAGGGTTCATTGTACTATTCTGTCTATCTGTGTTTGAATTTTTTCTGAACAAGATTTTTTTATTGAGGTACATATAAATTTCAATGCTGTGTTAGTTTCAAGTGTACAGCAGTGACTTAGTCATACACATATATGCATTCAAAACTTTTCAGTAAATATTTAACAAGAATCTCTGTACAAATCTTTCATTCTATAAACCTTCTGTGCCTCCATGGTTTAATATATGCTGTTTCTGGAATCTTCCTCCAGATAAGAAAAACCTGTCTCTCCACAAAACTGAGTTTAACTATTACTTCTGTCACAGTTAGCCTAGCAAAACACTAAGCAAACAGAGGGTGGCCATAAATGCTTACCAAAGTCAACGAAAAAACCTTTTGAAGAGTTGGTTTACTGAGGGTCACAGAGCTCATAAGCAGAGGTGAGACTAAAATCCACTAATCTTGAGTCCAAATCTAATTACCTTTCCATTTCCCCTATTGCTTGATGGCAACATAAAAACAGTAGGATAAAACAAAAGGTTTTTCTCTTGGCCTAGTACTCATTTTAGCGAACCAGTGTTTGCTGTGCGAACACCCAACGCAAATCACAGTGTTCTCTTTTCCCCAATAGATGTGAGGAAGGAAGAAAAGGCAAGAGAGAGGAAAAAGGAAGAAAAATTAAAGATATAATGCCAAGGGGAAGTTGGGGATTCCCTCATAATGGGATCTGTCTATAAAGGCTGAACACCAAGGAATTGATGCCTTTCGAACTGTGGTGCTGGAAAACACTCTTGAGAGTCCACTGGACATCCAGATCAAACCAGTCAATCCTAAAAGAAATCAACCTGAATATTCATTAGAAAGAGTGATGCTGAAGCTCCAATACTTTGGCCACATGATGCGAAGAGCCGACTCTTTGGAAAGGACCCTGATCCTGGGAAAGACTGAGGGCAGGGGAAGGGGAGACAGAGGATAAGAAGGTTGGATAGCATCACCGACTCAATGGACATGAGTTTGAGCTAACTCTGGGACACAGTGGAGGACAGCGAAGCCTGGCGTGTTGCAGCCCATGGGGTCGCAAAGTCGGACACGACTGAGTGACTCAACAACTACTCAAGTAATAGAGAACTCGTCTCTACCTTAGACCAAGAAATGGAGACTCACTCACTCATGCACTTAACATGCCTTGCACGCATCATTGCAGACATCTCACCACAAGCTCCCTGCCTAGCGAACTCCTAACAGCAGTTAACTTTAATACTACATTCAGATCTCTTGAAAGAGGCGGTAATCAAGTTTTCAAAGCGAGGCTCACAGCCTGTAAGTCTCAGCCCCTCTCCACCACCTCTAGGCCGGCAGCCCCCAACTTTCTGTGGGTCACAGCCTCTCTCCCGGTTAGGCGCCCGCACACTCACCGCGCGCTAAGAGCCGCACCTGAGCTTCAGCCTTCCCTCCTACTCCTCCCCTCCCAGGCTTACGTCATCCCGAAGCGCCGGGGACGCCGGGACAAAGCTGTTAACGGTACTTCCTCGTCACGTGACGGGTTACGCCCTGCTGGCGCGTGGTCCCTCCCCCTCCGGCCGCGGTCGCGATTACGCTCTCTGCGGCCTGCCCGCTGCTGGCCGAAGACGCAGCGCCGAACGGGACCGGAGGAGCTCTAGGCCAAAGGGGTGAGACAGCCAAGTTCCTGGGACATTTCACCGCTTAAAGCCGGCGAGAGGAAATGAAACAGGCGGGCACCGGCGGAGGAGGGAGGGAACTAGCGGGAGGTGTCATGGCGGCCGTGCTCTGGCGTCACGTGTCCCGCAGGCCCGCCTTCGTACTTCCGGTCACGTGCCCTCAGAGTTCTCGCAGCCAGCGATGGAGGCGAGACCCCCTGGTAACAGAGGCGGTGGCGGTGGCGGCGGCTACTGGGTTTCAGCCTGTTTCCTGCAGCGTCTCTAAGAAGCTCAGCGGAACTCGACTCGACCCAGCGCAGTAACTTAGTCCCTGCCCAAGGCCGTCTCCCACCTGGTAAGTTTAGACCGAAAAATGGGGGTGGACGGGTGGGTGATGAGCTGACAGGCCTGGGGGCCGCAGGACGGCACGGATTGCCCCTTTTTCCTGTATCCCTGTCTCCGTTCCTGCAGTTCCCAATTCTGCTGTCTCGGTTAGCCGTTTATTATTGTGAAGAGAGGAAGAGGCGACCCCTAATCCGCTTGTCTATAGGAAGCCAACTCCTCCACTGAAAGCCGGGACTCAAAGATGTACCCGAAGCTGGGATGAGACTTGGCTCATGAGGATGAAGGACGTGAAGGCCTCTCTCTGGCTGAGGAGCCCTTCCCGTTAGAAAATGTGCTATTGAGTCTTTCGGTTTCTGTAAGGGAGAAGCGTTCATCTTAGTTCCACATAGGTTTTGCTTCGCTTGTCAATCCTGTCCCTCTTAAAACGACCTTAACACGTGTGCCAGTTCACCCCACCCCCACCACTCACGCACCAAGTTTTGATCTTTGCCCAACTTGATCATGTTTAAGCACCAAGATATGGAACTATATAATTATTTTAGAAATTCTCAAAGGCTAAATTGTGTAAGGAAGTGTTTTCGGTTGACTCTTAAATACCTGTTTCAGGGTCTATAAAAAAGGGGGGTGGGGAGGTGTGACGGAAAGAGATAAAAACTTAACCTTTTGCCCATTAACAGACCCAGTTTTAAAAACATACCAAAACTATGTGGCTTAAAGTATACCTTGCAGTAAGTACTGACTCCATAAGGAAGTGGAACAATTTTTCCTAGTGAATTCTTACCAGAAACCCCAGACATATAAAGCAGCATGCCATGGTGGAATTGCATCTGGGAGCACCCATCCTACCCACTCAGCCTCCCCTCTTGGAACACAGTTTGAAAATCACTGAACTCGACTTGTAACTAAAGCAAGGTTGCCAACCCTAAGGTAGATTTTGAAAAAGGTAGAAAAATGAAATGGAGAGGTCACAGCAGAGGGGAGGGTAACCTCTAGTATCAGGTTGATGACATACAAAAGGACTAGGCTCTAGAAGGAACTTTGTGCCTTTTAGCTGACCAAAATCCCTGGTTTGGAAAAAAGGGAGAGGTAATTTGTAGCCATTAAACCTGTTCTGCTACTCTCACTAAGCCAACTTAGCAGTGCAGCAGATTGAAAGATTTGAGTCTCTTCTGGGTCATGCTAATAATAAATATGTATGGTAGTGCTCATGTGGAAAAAAAAAATCACACAAATGCAGAGAGAGCTGTTTAAAAATACTAGGAAGGTTGATGCAAAGAGAGAAATCGGTTAAAAACAGTGCACCAGACGATCAGCTTCAGTCCGTTGTGGCTGCTTCCTATACCCCCTGCTCTAAAGGCTTACATCTTTTGATGGTCTGTCTGTACATCCTTTAGCCCTGCTTTTCTGTACTGCTGGTTTTTTCCCTCACCGTCAGAAATTGTCAGGTGTACCTTGAGCTTTCCAAGCATTTTGCCCACTGTTTCTGCTTAATGGATACTGCTACTGTACGTGTCTTTAGTTCTTTCCTCCTTTCTGCACTTTGATTACCACCTGATTGCTCTCCTCTCACTTTTGGTATCCTGCTGTTGGCATGCAGAATTTATTAGTGAATACAAGCCTTCACTTCCCTCTGTCTTGCATCTCTGTGGCATTTCCTCCTCCTGCCTCTCCCTGCACTGCTGTAAAATGAAAAAGTGCTTGTTCTTAAAATTGCTACCTCAGTTTTTCCATTTAATGTCCTCCTTACATATGTGACTATCCTTAAAACAGTACATTTTGGTCACTCTGTACATACTTCCAAGGTCTTATTCCCTGTAGTGCTGAATTGTTAACATTTTTTAGGATTGCCTGACAGCAAGCCACATTCCAGATCTCCATTTTGTATGCTGGCAGACACAGAAGCACTTTCTCTAATAATAATCCTTGTTTTAGAGAGTGATGCGGAATTTATTTCATGTGTCGCCTGTTTTGTTTTCCTGCACCATTTATCTCTCATGTTGAAAAGGGAAGGGAAATGCAGAGATACAGGATGTAGGAAATGGAAAGTTAAAGATTTCTGCCAAATAGTTTCAAATTCTTCTTATCCCTGTTTACTTTTAAGCCAGTTATTGGAATCTGTGAGGAATGATACTCTGATCTGTGAATGGGAGTTGCTGGAGTTTAGTCCAGAATGTATGTACAAAGGTTTCTTGTTTCTTAACCAAGATTGTATTCTTTTAACAGCAGAGATCTTGCATAGATGTCACAGGTGCTTATTGGACTGTTCCCTCGGGCTTAAATATACTGCTGGGCTCTGTATTGTCATGAACAACATATGCAGCCTCTGCCCTTCTTTGTGAAGCCTGCAGTCTTGCCAGGAGATACACGTTAAAGAGTTACTTTAAAAATTAATTACAGTAGTGATAAGTGCTGTAAAGAGAAGAACAGGAAACCTTGCCTGATGACTTTGAAACTTGACGGAGACCAAAAAATGAGTACAAGCAAGTTGATGGAAAGGGAGGAGACTGTGTCAAGCCTCAGTGCAAGTAAATATTTAACTGCAAGTGAATTAATGCCTTTGCTGGAGGATTTTGCTATTTAAAGAAGTCTTGTGGCAGATTATTTCATAAAGTAATCTTTTAAGTAAAGCTAGATCTTCATCAAGCCGCTTTATTAAATGAAACAGCATCAGTATTTTTCCTAAACAAAATATTCTGTGGCTCTTACAGAGTTCTACTAGAAAGAACTTTTTGCTTCCCCAAGGAGCCACCTTCAAGAAAAATCTAGAAATCTTAGATGCCATTGCAGGATGGTAACACTGGTTCTGTTAAACTTCCTAAAACTGGTCCTTCTATAGTTAACAGAGGTGCTGCAGATCAGCAGGGAAATTTGCCAAGCAAATTATCTGTAAGACAATCAGCTAGTTATTCCCAGTGTTCAGTAACTTGTCTTCATTTTTAAAGCTCCCTCTAAATGGATTTTAATATGAATGGTTTTACCTTTTGTTTTTCCATATTGATTTAAAGTAGCCAACTAATAGTTCTATTAATCTAATTTATCTTCCACTCTACAGTTCTTCTGTCTTCATTCATCTTTCTTCCTTACCGTCCCATCTCAGAAAAGTTTTCCTGTTCTTTTCCAAAGCTAACACTTTTACTCGTACCTGTAAGCCCAGTTAACTGGGGACTTTCTCTATCAGCTATCCTTGCTTTTCCTCCATACATGGACATACTTTAAATTATCCTGTCATTATTTGCTTATCCCCCTCCATACACCCTCCCCACCTGTCTTTCTCAGATTTTAATTCATGTTTCCTAAAACATAATTCCTGTGGTATGCAGTTTAATTTTACAAAGTATAGTTAAGTTTTTAAANATGGAAAGTGAAAAACCTGCAGACACCATCACTGTAACCAGTGAAGAGACGTCACTGGGAACGTCTGACTATGTGACCCCCAATTTGAGGCATGTGAAAGGGTGCATGGCGTCTGTGAACCACAGCCTCCAATCTGATAAAACCCCAGATGAGCCCACCGTGAGGGCCAGCCCACTAAATAACCAAATAGTGCTCTTCACAGCCTTAAGGTCAGGAAGGACAGATACTGTCAACAGACTGGAGGAGACAGAGGCAGTGATGACTAAATAAATGCACCATGGTGCCTTGGACACAGTCCTGGAACAGAAGAGAACATCAGAGGAAAAATGGGTGAAAATCAAACATAATCTGTATTTTAGTAAACAGTATGGTACCAATGTTAATTTCTGAGTTGTGACAAAGGCATCATAGATTATATAAGGTGTTAACATTAGGGGAAGCCTGTGGAAAGGTATAGGGAATATCTCCAGATTACCTTTGCAATTTTTCTGCTAATTTGAAATTATTGTAAAATTCGTTTGTTGTTGCTTTTGTTTTTTCTTTTAAAGTATAGAAGCCTCAGTAATGAAAGCATGCTTGTATTTTAAATCATGAAAGGGACTTAACAGAAGATTATACACTTTTTCATAGCAACTTGATCAACACCACAGTTTATTTGTAAACATATTATAGTGTCAATAATCAAATTGACAACACTTTATACATTTCATTGTATAATATTAACATCATACCAGAAAAAAATCCACTGTACTCAGTTACAGTTTTGGTATTTTAAAATCTTTAAATACAAACTGTATTTGAAACACTGAACATAAAAGAGAAACACAAGTGGCAGAGAAAAGTGGAAGCAAGTGAAAGAAAGCACTATTCCTGAAAAAAAAACCAAAAAACACAATCATCTGATTACAATTTTAAAAGAAAAAAGGAATCAAGAAAGTAAGATGATCTTAACAACATAAAGTTACATTTCTTCAGACCTATGTGAAAGGTGAAATTGTACCATACTAAATTCTATGCCTTTTTTTTATATTTCTTTTTTCTCTTGGTTTCTGAAGTTTGCCAATGGTTTAAGCTACATTAAGGACAAAAAAAGAGGGGAGGGAGCACGAAGCCAAATGAAATTTAAATGTCTGCAGAAAAACTAGATAAAAATTCTTTCATAAATTTTCTTTGGCAAATAATAAATTCTATATTTTACCTTTTTTGTTGAATAGGATCAACACATAAGATTTAAGCAATGCATCTTGACATGAATTAAATATATGAATGAAACAAAACCAAATCCACAAAGTAAAGCATAAAAGTGGCTTTCACATTTTGCTAACAGCTCTAAAAATGCAGATTCTCCATCTTTAAAAGTATGAGAGGTCTTCAGCTGGAAGTAGACTCTCTCCTCATTCACATGAGAAACCAGAGGTGACCACATGCTTTTTTTTGTACTTTCCCTAAAATTCATGATCATTATTAGGTTCCATTTCTTCCTCTATTATCCCTCAAAGGAAATATAACAGCAAATCACCCCCATTTTTTAAGTTTTAAATTCACCAACAGCAGGGTTCACTACCAACTACAAACATTCAATGCTTTATTAGTGTACATGTCATCACCATAGGCTTAGCTTGTTAATACAGAAATAAATAAAATAACTACAGTTAATCTGAACAAAGCAAGTGAGATTAAAGAGCCCTGATCAAATGAAATACAACAATCAAGTGAAAAACTATAAAAGTTACACACATACCTAATAGCACTAGGAATGTACAGTATCAATTATTGGAAAAATAAATGAGTGATTCACAGTTATAAGAAATTATTTTAATATTAATATTTTTCCTTTTATAGACAAACATTTATAACTTATACTTGGTTTCCACCTCATATAAGACAAAGGAGAATACTAAACGTTACTGCATTTACCCCAAACCCAGCAATGACTATGTCACAGGTAACCTGCTTCAAAACATTGAATAGGCAGGCTGTGGCACTGAATCATGGCTATGCTAACAGTTTTAAGAAAGACAGCGATTTCCAGAAGTATGTTAAATACACAAATATCAGTTCTATAAATAACAACAATTATCAGCAAAAATGTTCAGGTTTAACCTTCCCAAATTTTCTAATGCTTTAAATATTTTAGATATATGCTGTTTGACCAGTAAGTTTGGTTACAGTTTTTAGCCTTATGTTTTCTTCTAGAAGTTTTACAGCTTCAGGACTTATAAATAACTAGTCCAATTTTGAGGGCTTTTTTCCTTCTAAATGTAAGCTTTTTATTGTTATAACTTTGCTCTTAGGACTGTTTTTGCAGCGTCCCATACATTTTGGCATGTTGTGTTTCTTTCTCATTTAAGATATTGTCTTAATTTCCATTTTGATTTCTGTTTTGACCATTGGTTATTTAGAAGTGTGTTGCTTAATTAGCCCATTTTAGATTTTTCCAAATTTATTCATGTTACTGATTTCTACATTAGTATCTTTGTGTTGTCAAAGGTAATTGGATTGATTTCAGTCTTTATATAGACTTATTTTGTGAATTAGCATATGTTCTTGTGAATTATCACATATTATATCTTGGAGAATGTTCCATTGTGCTTAAGAAGAATTTATATTATGCTGTTGAATGGAATATATGGGTATTAGGTTCATTTGAGGCAATATGTAGTGTGAGTCTAAAGTTGTGTAACTGTTTGTCCATATGATCTATCCATCATTGAAAGTCGTGTACTGAAGTCCCCAGTAAAGTCCCCAATACTGTCATATTGCTAGGTATTTCTCATTTCATATCTATTCGTATTTGCTTTACGTAGTTAGGTCCTCATATTGAGTTCAGAAATATTTACCTACGGTATACCTTCTTGAATAATTGATCACTTTATCATTATATAGTAACTTTTTGTTCGTTGTTACACTTGTAGCCTTAAAATCTATTTTGTTTGCCATAAATATTGTTTCTCTGCTTACTTTTGGTTTCCACTTGAGTGGAATTTATATATATATATATACATTCCATTTTAGTCTTTATGTCCTTAAAGACAAAACAAGTCTCCTTTATACAACAATCATTGGTTTTGTTTTTATATTGATTCAACCACTCTATAACTTTTGATTGGAGGATTTAACCCATTTACAACTAAAGTAATTATTGATACGTATGAATTAATTTTGCTCTTGATGGTGTCTCATATGTCTCTCAAAGCATTTTACTCTTTTCCATTACTGTTTTTTACTTCTCTTATTGGATGACTTTCACTGTCTTATCTTTGAATTCATTTTCCCTTTCTTCTGGGTAATTCAGTCTGCTGTTGAACTATTCTACGAAAAATTTTAGTTCAGTTATTGAAATATTTAGCTCTGTGATTTCAGTTTGCAAATTTTTACTATTTTCTGTCTCTTTGCTGAAATTTTTCCTTTGTTCATTCATTGCTCACCTCAATGAGCATCTTTATGAATTGTCAACTTAAACTTTAATCTCTGTTCCATTAGGTTCTGTTTCTGGGTATTTGTCTTATTTTGCTTGGAACATATTTATTTATTTAATTTTGTTTCTGCACATAATATGAAACAGCACATCTACCAGTTATAAAAGAGTGGTCTCTGGTAGATGAACCTAATCAATTATCTGAACCTGAACTCCTGATTGCCTCTCAAACTTTTCTGATTTTCAAAGCTGCCTTCTTTGTTCTTAATGGCTTTCAGTAATTGAAGATGTTCCAAGAACTACAACCAAGAGGAAGATTTTGGTAAACATCTGGATGGAGCCTGATGAAACTTTGGATCCTCAAATAAATGAGTGTTTTGCCTACTCTCCCTCAGCTGGGCC
>SJYX01023428.1:194667-230309 GCA_006410675.1 Oreotragus oreotragus | reverse complement strand
GAGGATGAGATGGCTGGATGGCATCATGGACTCGATGGACATGAGTCTGAGTGTACTCCGGGAGTTGGTGATGGACAGGGAGGCCTGGCGTGCTGCGATTCATGGGGTCGCAGAGAGTCGGACACCACTGAGCGACTGAACTGATACTTGTCTTAATTCCTCTGTTTCTTTGGAAAACAAATCCCTTTTGATTCTTCGATGTCAACATAATCTGTGGTTGCCAGTAGATCTCCAACGGCCCTGGGAGGAGGGTCCCATGGCAGGACTTGCCTCCTGGCTACTTACTAAATTACTTTGGCAATCTAAACGATTCACTGGATGGTTAATTCTTGGCATTTGGGGATTAATAGCCATTTGCACTACTGCCACTGTCATAGACATTGCTTTACAAACCTCAATTCTAACACAACTTTATTCAAAACTGGACCAAAGATACTTATACTATGTGGACCACTCAGGCTCAGATAAATGAGGAAGTTAAAGATGAAATATAGGAAATAAAAATAGCTATCCAATGGGTTGGAGATAAATTAATAGATTTACAAAAACAAGTTATACTAAAATGTGACTGGAATTCTACTCAATTTTGTACCACCCCTGTTCGGTTCAACCTTAGGGCCTACGACTAGGAACAAATCAAATTGCATTTGCAAGACTTACATGATAATCCTTTCTTAAATGTATAATTATTACGAAAGGAAATCTTTGAAACCTTCTCTAAGAGTCTACCCTCTTCCAACCATCTGGAAACCTTAGCTGAACAGCTAGCTGATCAATTATCTGGGCTAGACCCTCAAAGATGGTTTCAAAGTACTACACGTGGTATTGGATCTGGAGCTATAATACTGATAATTATCCTGATGATTATATTTATAGTATACCGATGCCTTTTAACTAAAATTGTTCAAACTAAACAAACTCATTCGGTCAGGGCCTTTTTCACAAAAGTATCCACAGTCACCCCCAATAATGAAAAAATAAAAAAGGGGTAATTGTCAGGGGACGTTCAACTTTAAGGGATCCAATATGTTGCCTTTTCTTCCTTTGTATGCTGTTTCTCAAGGACTCTCTGTTTCTTATCAGTTCCTGGAATACAGGAACCAGTTGAGTTGCATGCAGTTCTCAGGACTGAGATCATGAGAAAGAGCACCTGCTTGGATTCCCTTCAGTGACTCCCTTCAGCGACCTTGTACTTAATAGACTATCCATTTTGTTGCAACTGGTGGAATTTCATTCTTTTTAATGGCTGAGCAATCAGTTTACTGAAGATATATAAGCATGTATTTCTGCTAATAAAATACCCTTGTTCAACTAGAGACTTGGGTCCCCCATAGCCTTCTCTGGTCTCCAGCAAGTTCTCCGGAGCGTGGAGGTCTACCAAGCTCACTTTCTCACCCAGGCTTTCAAGACCTCCTTGAGAGGATGCCCTGTGCCTGCGTGAGCGGTACAAGTCCTGTGTATGGGCTTGATTGGCTTTCCACGTAACCCAGGGGATATTGCTCTTTCTCTTTTTCTCTCTTTCTTTTCGTCAACTCCAGTCCCCAGGTCCCAGTCTGTAAAAGACGGCAATAAAGAGGCTCTTTAGTTCCTCTTCGTTTTCTGCCGTTAGAGTGCTCTCATCTGCATATCTGAGGTTGCTGATATTTCTCCTGACAATCTTGATTCCAGCTTGTGAGTCATCCAGTCGAGCATTTTGCGTGATGTACTCTGTGTGTAAGTTAAATAAACAGGGTAGTAATATACAGCCTTGACGTACTCCTTTCCCAATTTGGAACCAGTCCGTTGTCCCATGTCTGGTTCTAACTGTTGCTTCCTGACCTGCGTACAGGTTTCTCAGGAGACAGTTAATGCAGTGTGGTATTCCCATGTCTTTAAGAATTTTCCATAGGTTGTTGTGATCCACACAGTCAAAGGCTTCAGCAGAGTCAATGAAGCAGAAGTAGGTGGTAGATGTTTTTCTGGAACTCTCTAGCTTTTTTTATGATCCAACAGATGTTGGCAATTTGATCTCTGATTCCTCTCCCATGGGCTTCCCTAGTGACTCAGATGGTAAATAATCCAGCTGCAGGGCAGGAGAACTGGGATGATCCCTGGGAAGAATCACACACTGATTCACTGGAGCCTGAGTGAAGACTAGCATGACAGTGAGAAAGCCCCATGGGCCTGCCATAAGTGATACCCCAAGCTTCCTTGGATTTTCTCTCAGGAACCCCCTTCCCAGATTCTATGATATTGTGATTTATAATAAGAAAGCATATTTTGATTTCATTCCCTTTTCTGGTGCAGATCTCCTAAAACAGTGGGAACCTCTGTTGGAGAGCAACTAAGTAGTCTTTTGTTATGTGAATGAACTGACTTTTGGACCACATGGAAGCATGGGGCCTGGCTGCAAGGAGAAACACCCGTGTGACTAGAAGTTTCGAACATTCAGTGCCATATTCCCTGACCTCAGATCTCCTGAGAAATGAGAAGAGCTGGAGGGTGAATCAATGGCTAACGGCCAGTAATTTAATCAATCATGACTAAGTAAAGTAACTTCCAGAGAAACCCCAAAGGCTGTTTGGAGAGCTTCCAGGTGGAGATTCCAGACAAGTGGCATGCCTGGAGAAGACAGTCTAATGACTGGAGAAATATTTGCAAATGATATGACCAAGCAGGGGTCATACACAGACAGCTCCCAAAATTCAATAACAAAAAAATTTAAAAACCCAATCAATAAATGGGCAGAAGCCCTAATTAGACATTTCTGAAAGGAAGACATATAGATGGCCAACAAAGACATGAAAAGATGCTCAACATTGCTAATTGTCAATGAAATGCAAATCAAAATCACACACCAGTCAGAAAAGCCATAATTTAAAAGTCTACAAATGAAAAAATGCTGGAATGATGTGGAGAAAAGGAACTCTCCTACTCTACTCTGTTGGCGGGAATGCAAATTGGTGCAGCCATTATGGAAAACAGTATGAAGGTTACTCAAAAATCTAAAAATAGCATTGCCATATGATACAGCAATCCCACTCCTGGGAATTTATCTGGACACAACTTTAATTTAAAAAGATACATGCATCCCAATGTTCATAGCAGCACTACTTACAATAGCCAATACATGGCAGAAACCTACATGTCCATCAACAGTTGAATGCATAAAGAAGATGTGGTACATATATACGATGGAATATTTGTTGTTGTCCTTGTTCAGTTGCCAGCCCCATGGACTATAGCATATCAGGGTCCCCTGTCCTCCACTGTCTCCCAGAGTTTGCTCAGATTCATGTCCATTGAGTCAGTGATGCTATCTGATCACCTCACCCTGTGCTGCCGCACGCTCCTTTTTAGCCTTCAGTCTTTCCTAGCATCAGGCGCTTTTCTAGTGAGTCAGCTCTTTGTATCAGGTGGCCAAAATATTGGAGCTTCAGTTTCTACAGCAATTCTTCCCGTGAGTATTCAGGGTTGATTTCCTGTAGAATTGACTGACCTGATTTCTTTGCAGTCTAAGAGACTCTCAAAAGCCTGTTATTTGGCGCTCAGCCTTCTTTATGGTCCAACTCTCACAATTCTATGTGACTACTGGAAGGATTATAGCTATGACTATATGAACCTTTGTCAGTAAAGGGATGTCTCTGCTTTTTAATACACTGTCTAGGTTTTTCATAGCTTTCCTTCCAAGGAGCAAGTGTCTTTTCATGGCTGCAGCCACCATCCACAGTGACTTTTGAGCTGAAGAAAATAAAATCTACCACTGCTTCCACATTTTCCCCTTCTATTTGCTATGAAGTGATGGGACCAGTTGCCATGATCTTAGCTTTTTGAATGTTGAGTTTTAAGCCAGCTTTTCATTTTCCTTTCTCATCCTCATGAAGAGGCTCTTTAGTTCCTCTCTCTCCCCATTTTCTGCCATTACAGTGGTATCATCTGCATGAAATAATGTCACTTGCAGCTACATGGATGAACCTACAGATTATCATACTAAGCAAAGTAAATCAGAAAGAAAAAGACAAATACCATCTGGCTCTTCCTGAGTTATATCTTTAATAATAAACTAGCAATCTAGTAAAATATCTCCCTGAGTTCTTGTGAACCCCTCAAGTTAATCAATCAAATCCAAAAAGAGAGTCATTGGAATCCATGATCTATAGCCAGTTGGTCAGAAGTACAGGTAACAAATAGGACTTTCAACTGATGTCTATAGTGGGGGGTGAGGCATAGCTGTGGGAATGAACCCTTATCCTGTGGCATCTGACGCTATCTCCAGGTAGACAGTGTCAGAATCGAATTACAGGACACACAGTGTGATAAAACCGCTTCTTGGTATGTAACCACACACACACACACACACAGGGGAACTGATACTCAGAATCCTTATATTCTCATGATGAAGATCCTAAATAGATTCCCTCATGGCCCTGGTGGGAGAAGGAGGGAAATCATATCGTGTAATGTTCACAAAGCCTTCTCAATAACAAGGTCCTACTCCCCAGGGGAAACGACTTGGCAAGAGCAAAATTCTGAAACTTGTTTCTATCTGAGGAAGAAACTTTACCATCTGGGAAAGAATCTCTAACCATGGGAATACGGACAGCAACATTCATGAAACCCAGAGCCCCGAAACACAGGTCCACTAAAAGACTGACACTATATTAGAAAAGTACTGAATAGCCTGCCACTCCACATACACCCACCATACCAAGGCAGCTGCTGTGTAACAGTGGGTTCTAGCTTAAGTGGCTACAAGACAGAGACTGTGAATGACAACTGATTCGAGGACTAGGGAGGGAATAGTACGAGATGATCAGCGAGATTCTTACAGTTCAGAAAGTAAGAAATTACAAAAAGTAAANACTATATTAGAAAAGTACTGAATAGCCTGCCACTCCACATACACCCACCATACCAAGGCAGCTGCTGTGTAACAGTGGGTTCTAGCTTAAGTGGCTACAAGACAGAGACTCTAAATGACAACTGATTCGAGGACTAGGGAGGGAATAGTACGAGATGATCAGCGAGATTCTTACAGTTCAGAAAGTAAGAAATTACAAAAAGTAAAGAAGCAAACAGAAAATTACCAAAAAAATCCACAATGGACATATGACAACTGAATTTTATGGGATATCCTAAACGGGATCCTGGAACAGAAAAATGACATAGAACTCACTGTTTTACATATTCTTTCAGTGCAGTTCAGTTCAGTCACTCAGTCATGTTCGACTCTTTGTGACCCCATGAATCACAGCACGCCAGGCCTCCTTGTCCATCACCATCTTCCGGAGTTCACTCAGACTCACGTCCATTGAGTCCGTGACGCCATCCAGCCATCTCATCCTCTGTCGTTCCCTTCTCCTCCTGCCCCCAAGCCCTCCCAGCATCAGAGTCTTTACCAATGAGTCAACTCTTCACATGAGGTGGCCAAAGTACTGGAGTTTCAGCTTTAGCATCATTCCTTCCAAAGAAATCCCAGGGCTGATCTCTTTCAGAATGGACTCATTGGATCTCCTTGCAGTCCAAGGGACTCTCAAGAGTCTTCTCCAACACCACAGTTCAAAAGCATCAATTCTTTGGTTTTTCACAGTCCAACTCTCACATCCATACATGACCACAGGAAAAACCACAGCCTTGACTAGATGGACCTTAGTCGGCAAAGTANTTCAGAATGGACTGGTTGGATCTCCTTGCAGTCCAAGGGACTCTCAAGAGTCTTCTCCAACACCACAGTTCAAAAGCATCAATTCTTTGGTTTTTCACAGTCCAACTCTCACATCCATACATGACCACAGGAAAAACCACAGCCTTGACTAGATGGACCTTAGTCGGCAAAGTAATATCTCTGCTTTTGAATATGCTATCTAGGTTGGTCATAACTTCTCTAGGGCAATATAAAGTATGGATATCAGCTATTAGTGTGTATCAATTCTTGCTCATCACTTGTAACAAATGTACCACATTGATGTAAGATGTTAACAAAAGTGGAAACTAGGTGTGGGATATACAGGAACTCACTGTCCTATCTTCATGACTTTTCTATACATCTGAAACTATTCTAAAATTAAGAATTTATTTCTTTTAAATGGCATAACTATTAGAAATAATATGACCCTATTACTATTTTATAGTAGATATTATATAAAGTTGAAAATACTGTATGAAGTTGTCCAAAGAAACCATCTGTGCAAGGAGACTTCTTTTTGGAGAAATTTATAATTAGAAATTCAATTTCTGCAGTAGCTCTAGGGATATTCAGATTGCCAA
The DNA here is from genome assembly GCA_006410675.1 of Oreotragus oreotragus. Classification (NCBI taxonomy): domain Eukaryota; kingdom Metazoa; phylum Chordata; class Mammalia; order Artiodactyla; family Bovidae; genus Oreotragus; species Oreotragus oreotragus. The sequence continues at coordinate 224,063 of SJYX01023428.1, read as the reverse complement.
TTTAATCCTGGTTGAGTTTTGGTAGTTTGCAGTTTTCAAGGAATTGGTCCATTTCTTAGAGTTGTTGAAATTATGAGGCTGAAGTTGTTTTTAATATTTCCTTGCATGCTAAGTCACTTCAGTCCTGTCCAACTCTTTGCAACTCTATGGACTATAGCCCACCAGACTCCTCTGTCTGGGATTCTGCAGGCAATAGTACTGGAGTAGGCTGCCATGCCCTCCTCCAGGGGATCTTCCTGATCCAGGGATTGAACCATTGTCTCTTATGTCTCCTGCACTGGCAGGCAGGTTCTTTACCACTAGCGCCACTTGGAAAGCCCATAATATTTCCTTACTACCTGTTTAATAGCTGTAACATTCTTGGTGCTATCTCTATTTCATTCCTTATAAAGTGATTTGCATCATCTCTTTTTATCAGTTTTGCTTATCAATTTTATTAATATTTTTGAAAAAAAAAAAACTTTTGTTTTACTGATTCATTCCATTGCTTTCCAAGTTCACCTTGAAATGATCTCTGGTCTCATCATTGTCTTCATTGTCTTGTCTTCCTTCTGTTTTCTTTGGGTTTATTTTGCTTTTAGTTTTCTTATTTCTTGCGGTAGGAGTTTAAATTACTTATTTGAGATAAACAACAAGGTCCTACTGTATAGCACAAAGAACAATGTTCAATATTCTGTGATAAACCATACTGGAAAAACATGAAAAATATGTATGTATGTGTAACCAAGTCACTTTGCTATATAGCAGAAATTAAACACAAGTGTAAATCAACTATACTTCAATAAAATATTTTTTTAATTATTGACTTGAAATCTTCCCTCATTTCTAATGTATTTCCTTCTATGAATTTCCCTTTCAACACTGCTTTAACTTTATCCCCACATATTTTAGGGCTTCCCATGTCTCACCTGGTAAAGAATCCACCTGCAATGCAGGAGATACCAGTTCTATCCCTGGGTTGGGAAGATCCCCTGGAGAAGGGATAGGCTACCCCCTCTAGTATTCTTGGGCTTCCCTGTTGGCTCAGACAGTAAAGAATCTGTCTGCAATGCAAGAGACCTGGGTTCAATCCCTGGGAAGATCCCCTGGAGAAGGGAACGGCTAACCACTCCAGCATTCTGGCCTGGAGAATTCCATGGACAGAGAAGCTTGGCAGTCTAAGGTCCATGGGGTTGGAAAGAGTCAGACACGACTGAATGACTTCCACTTTCTTACACATATTTTGATATATTTTCATTTTTACTCAGTTTATATATTATGTATTTGAAAGTTCTCAAATATTTTGGTGTATGGATTATTTAGAAATGTGTTCATTTCCATTTGCTTAGAGATTTTCTGCTACTGATTTCTAGTTTGCCTTATGATCACATCACAAACTCTGTATGACTTAAAGTCTCTTAAACTTGTTGAGGTTTGCTTCGTGATCAAGTAAATCATCCCTCTTGGTAAATGTTCTATGAACACTTGAATAAAATGTGTATTCTGCTGTTGGTAGAGTGTTCAATGCATGTAAACCAGATCCCGTTGCTTGATTTTGCTGATCAAACTTATATACTTCCCAAGTATAATTTTGAATTCATACATTTCAGCTTTGTATCTTTTTGCTTCACATATTTTGAGACATTTAAGATCATTATATCTTTCTGGTGGATTGACCGTTTTAACATTATGTAAAGGTCCTCTTTATCTCTGGTAGTTTTCTTTGCACTAAATTCTATTTCATCAGATATTAACATATTCCTGCTTTTTAAATTTTAATTTACTATTTTTATACCATACAGTTTCCATTCTTCTACTTTCAACCTACCTATATTGTTGAATTTGAAATGAACTTTTTTTTTTACTTTATTTTTATTTTTGTTTTTTTTTAGAGCTTCCATTTTACTTTATTTTACTTTAGAGTACTCTATTGGTTTTGGCATACATTGATAGGAGAAGAGAGGCAGAAAGGATCTGAGAAGAGATCTGAAGAGATAGTAGCTGAAAACCTCCCTAACATGGGAAAGAAAACAGTCAAGTCCAAGAAGTCCAGAGAGTTCCAGGCCAGATAAACCCAAGGAGGAACACACCAGGACACACAGGAAACAAAATGATGAAAATTAAAGACAAAGATAAAATACTAAAAGCATCAAGGGAAAAACTACAGATAACATATGAGGACTCCCATCAGGTTACCAGCTGATTCCTCAACAGAAATTCTACAAGCCAGAAGGGAACGCATAATATATTTACAGTGATGAAAGGGAAGAACCTACAGTTGAGAACACTCTGCCCCGCAAGATTTACATTCAGAGTTGATGGAGAAATCAAAAGCTTTCCAGACAAGTGAAGTTAAGAGAATTCAGCACCACCAAGCCATCTTCACAACAGACGTTAAAGGAACTTCTCTAGGCTGGAAACACAAGAGAAGGAAAAGACCTACACAAAACAAACCCAAAACAATTCAGAAAATGGTAATAGGACCACATGTGCATATGTACTCAATCCCTTCAGTTGTGTCTGACCCTCTGTGACCCTATGGATTGTATCCCACCAGGGTCCTCTATGGGGAAGGCAATGGCACCCCACCCCAGTACTCTTGCTTGGAAAATCCAATGGACGGAGTGGCCTGGTGGGCTGCAGTCCATGGGGTCGCTAACAGTCGGACAGACTGAGCGACTTCACTTTCACTTTTCTCTTTCATGCATTGGAGAAGGAAATGGCAACCCACTCCAGTGTTCTTGCCTGGAGAATCCCAGGGATGGGGGAGCCTGGTGGGCTGCCATCTATGGGGTAGCACAGAGTCAGACACGACTAAAGTGACTTAGCAGCAGCAGCAGCAGGGTCTTCTATCCATTGGCTTCTCCAGGCAAGAAGACTGGAGTGCGTTGACAAGCCCTCCTCCAAGGGATCTTCCCAATGCAGGAATCAAATTCATGTCTGCTGCATCAGATCACTCTACTTAACCCCCTAAGTTGTATCCAATTATTTTATATTGTTAGGTTAATCATGTTTCTGGTATGGCTTACAACTGTAGTTATCTTTTATTTTTTGGCTGGCTACTGATTGTGAATACTGAGAAACATCTTTTCCTATTGTGGTTAGGTAACTATTATTAGCTTAATACTACTGTATCATCAACAGAAAATAACAGAATTCTATATCACTAAAACTACCATTTAACAGAAAAACTTATAATCACTTTTTAAAATCCAGATGTGTATCAGAATTATCTTTGAATTTTTGAAAACTCTAAATGCCCAGGTATTGGTCTTTTCCTCCAAAACTCTAGATGTGCTTCTAATGAGCAGCCATGTTTAAAAACAACTGGATTATATGATGATATTTTACCTTTTTCTAGCTTGTTTTATAGAGAAGGAAATGGAAACCCANTGTATCAGAATTATCTTTGAATTTTTGAAAACTCTAAATGCCCAGGTATTGGTCTTTTCCTCCAAAACTCTAGATGTGCTTCTAATGAGCAGCCATGTTTAAAAACAACTGGATTATATGATGATATTTTACCTTTTTCTAGCTTGTTTTATGGAGAAGGAAATGGAAACCCACTCCAGTGTCCTTGCCTGGAGAATCCCAGGGACAGGGGGGAGCCTAGTGGGCTACCTGCTCTATGGGGTCACACAGAGTCGGACACGACTGAAGTGACTTAGCAGCAGCAGCAGCTTGTTTTACTTTTCCTGTTTCACATTCAGTGCTGCCATTTCATGCAGTTTATGTGTTCTAATTTCTCCAGCTCTTTGTTATTGCTGCTCTTCTTTCTCAAGACTTTATCAAGCATAGTAGAAAAGTTTTGGTACACACATATATAAGTAATATATTTATTATATATATATATATAAATTAGAAAATCTATGAATGTTTGCCTAGCTAAAAATTTATGACATTTTGATTCCACTTGTTTGGCTTACTATAAAGAGAATGCTAGATTTCTAATTTATATTCACTTAAAACTTTGATATAGTTCCATGTATTTTGGCATCCAGTATTACTGCTAAAAATCTAGAAAATTTATTATACACATCTAGATGTGTATAAGAGACAGATATATAATATTAGAAAATCTATGAATGTTTGCCTAGCTAAAAATTTATGACATTTTGATTCCACTTGTTTGGCTTACTATAAAGAGAATGCTAGATTTCTAATTTATATTCACTTAAAACTTTGATATAGTTCCATGTATTTTGGCATCCAGTATTACTGCTAAAAATCTAGAAAATTTATTATTTACATGATTTTTAAAAAATTGAATGAGGCTTTAAACTTCTAACTCTGAGAATATAAAGAAACGGTATGCTGTAAAAAAAAAAAAAAAGAAAAAGGAAATCAACATGTGATACAGTATTATTAACCAAACTACAGATTTTGTTCAAATTTCACAAAATTATATACTACTATCGATTATTTGTTTCATATCTTATTCAAGAATCCACATTGTATTTAGTTGGATTGAGCAGCTTCAGCCTCATGAAACAAATTCTTATAAATTCTCTTTTCATTTTTATTCTGTACAAATATTTTCTAATTTTCCTTCCTACCTCTACTTCAGTTCAGCTCAGTTGCTCAGTCATGTTTTACTCATTGCAACCTCATGGACTGCAGCATGCCAGGCTTCCCTATCCATCACCAACTCCCAGAACTTGCTCAGACTCATATCCATTGAGTTGGTGATGCCATCCAACCATTTCATCCTCTGTCGTCCCCTTCTCTTCCTGCCTTCAATCTTTCCCAGCATCAGGGTCTTTTCAAATGAGTCAGCTCTTCACATCAGGTGGCCAAACTACTGGAGCTTCAGCTTCAGCATTAGTCCTTCCAATGAATATTCAGGACTAATTTCCTTTAGGATTGACTGGTTTGAGCTCCTTACAGTCCAAGGGATTCTCAAGACTCTTCTCCAACACCACAGTTCAAAAGCATCAATTCTTCACCACTCAGCTTTCTTTATAGTCCAACACTCACATCCATACACGACTACTGGGGAAACCATAGATTTGACTAGACAGACCTTTATCAGCAAAGTAATGCCTCTGCTTTTTAATATGCTGTCTAGGTTGGTCATAGCCTTTCTTCCAAGAAGCAAGTGTCTTTTAATTTCTTGGTTCCAGTCACCGTCTTCAGTGATTTTGGAACCCCCCAAAATAACGTCTCTCACTGTTTACATTGTTTCCCCATCTATTTGCCATGAAGTGACAGGACTGTTGCCATGATCTTAATTTTCTGAATGTTGAGTTTTAAGCCAGCTTTTTCATTCTCCTCTCTCACTTTCATCAAGAGGCTCTTTAGTTCTTGTTCACTTTCTGCCATAAGGGTGGTGTCATCTGCATATCTGAGGTTATTGATATTTATCCCAGCAATCTTGATTCCAGTCCAGCATTTCTCATGATGTATTCTGCACAGAAGTTAATTAAGCAGGGTGACAATATACAACCTTGACATACTCCTTTCCCAATTTGGAACCAGTCCATTTTTCCATGTCTGATTCAACTGTTCCTTCTTGACCTGCATACAGATTTCTTAGGAGACATGTAAGGTGGTCTGGTATTCCATCTCCTGAAGAATTTTCCACAGTTTGTTGTGATCCACACAGTCAAAGGCTTTGGCATAGTCAATAAAGCAGAAATAGATGTTTTTCTAGAACTCTCTTGCTTTTTCCATGATCCAGCAGATGTTGGCAATTTTATCTCTGGTTCCTCTGCCTTTTCTAAAACCAGCTTGAACATCAGGGAGTTCACGGTTCACATATTGCTGAAGCCTGGCTTGGAGAATTTTGAGCATTACTTTACTAGCATGTGAGATGAGTGCAATTGTGCGGTAGTTTGTGCATTCTTTGGCATTGCCTTTCTTTGGGATTGGAATGAAAACTGACCTTTTCCAGTCCTATGGCCGCTGCTGTGTTTTCCAAATTTGCTGGCATATTGAGTGCAGCACTTTCACAGCATCATCTTTCAGAATTTGAAATAGCTCAACTGGTATTCCATCACCTCCACTAGCTTGGCTCGTAGCGATGCTTGTAAGGCCCACTTGACTTCACATTCCAGGATGTCTAGCTCTAGGTGAGTGACCACACCATCATGATTATCTGGGTCATGAAGATCTCTTTTGTATAGTTCTTCTGTGTATTTTTGCCACTTCTTCTCAATATCTTCTGCTTCTCTTAGGTCCATATCATTTCTGTCCTTTATTGTGCCCATTTTACATGAAATGTTCCCTTGGTATCTCTGATTTTCTTGAAGAAATCTCTAGTTTTTCCCATTCTATTGTTTTCTTCTGTTTCTTTGGATTGATCACTGGGGAAGTCTTTCTTATCTCTCCTTGATATTCTTCGGACCTCTGCATTCAGATGGGCATATCTTTCCTTTTCTTAAGTCACTCAGTCGTGTCCAATTCTTTGTGACCCCATAGACTATACAGTCCATGTAATTCTCCAGGCTAGAATATTGGTGTGTAGCCTTTCCCTTCTCCAGGAGATCTTCCCAACCCAGAGATGGAACCCAGGTCTCCCACATTGCTGGTGGATTCTTTGCCAGCTGAGTCGCAACGGAAGCCCTTTCTTAGGTATACCCATTATTTAAAAGTAGACATTTAATTTCCAAATACATCAGGTTTTTAAAATATCTTTAATATTAACTTCCCATTTTTACATTAATTTCCCACTTCAATGCTTTCATCTCTGCAATCACTCTGTGTTTTTCCAGAGAAACACAGTGTTCTACCCACATACTGGAGTAGGTAGCCATTCCCTTCTCCAGGGCATCTTCCCAATCCATGTCTCCTTCCATTGCAGGCAGTTTCTTTAATATCTAAGCCACCAGGGAAGCCCAAGAATACTGGAGTGGGTGGCCTCTCCCTTCTCCAGCGGATCTTCCTTACCCAGGGATTGAACCAGTGTCTACTGCATTGCAGGCAGACTCTTTACCAGATGAGCTACCAGGGAAACCCATTTCTATATTAATTACCCACTTAAATGCTTTCTTCTCTACAATCACTCTCTGTGTTTTTTCAGTCTTCTAATTTTATTGAGGCATTCATTGGCTATGTTAAAAATCTCTGTTGGTAAATGTTACATTGCACTTGAAAATACGTGGGTTATTTTCAAATATCTTTTGATACTGATTTTTAACATAATTCCACAATGATAAGAGAATAGATTCTGTATGATTTTAATACTTTTACACCATGAAATTTTTGCACTTTTTTTATGTCCCTGGATATGTTTTATGTTCCAGTGTCTCCCAGTGTATAGTCTACGGGAACTTGAATAGAATCTATCCTACTGTTGTGTGAAAACTGTATAAAGCTTAATTATGTTGAATTGGTTCATCGTGTTTTTCAAGTCTACTATAGCCTTCTATCTTTTTGTATATTCATTCAATTAATTTTTGAGAGTTGGATATTGAAACTCCAACTAAAAATCTTAATTTATCTACTTAAAAAATAATTGTAATACATAGTGAAACTATATGTAACCTGTTCTGTATTTTCCAAGTCTCCAAAAAGAGAAAAAAATAAACAGCATATAGTTGAATTATTTACATTTATTTTAAAATTCTTAATCTACTCTGCATATCTCTATCTTTTAAAAAATATTTATTTATTTGGGTGTGCTTGGTCTTACTTAGTTGCAACATGTGGAATCTTTCTAGCTGCATCATGGGAACTCCTAGCATGTGGGAAATAGTTCTCTGATCAGGATCAAACCCAGGCCCCCTGCATTGTGAGCATAGAGTCTTGGCCACTGGACCAACAGGAAGTCCCTATCTTTTAACTGGTGTATTTTGGCCATTTACATTTTAATATCATTATTGATGTGTGCTGGAGAAGACTCTTGAGAGTCCCTTGGACAGCAAGGAGATCAAACCAGTCAATCCTAAAGGAAATCCATGCTGAATACTCATTGGAAGCACTGATGCTGAAGCTGAGCTCCAATACTTTGTCCACCTGATGTGAAGAGCCAACTCATTGGAAAAGACCCTGATGCTGGGAAAGACTGAAGGCAGGAGTACAAGGGGTCAACAGAGGATGAGATGGTTAGATGGCATCACTGACACAATGGACATGAATTTGTGCAAACCTGGGAGATGGTGAAGGGCAGGGAAGCCTGTTGTGCTGTAGTCCATGGGGTCACAAAGAGCTGGACATGACTTAGGAACTGAACAACAACAACGATCGATATATTAGAGCATAGGTCTGTCATTTAACATTAAATATCACTGTTTGTTCTCTCTGGCTCCTTTAATTATACTTTTCAATTCTAAAAAAACTTATAGCTACACATAGATAGCATTGGCAGGAAATAATGCAATTTGTTATAATGACTTTCTCTTTGTGATTTCATTTACTTGTATTTCAGTGCATTGCATTTTTCATATACTGTTCAAACAAGGAGATAGAGGGCAACTAGTCTTTTGTTCCTACCTACCCAGACAGAGTAACCCAGTTATGAGAAAAAAGCTATGTTGAAATGCCCATTTAATGCAGTTTAACATCTCACAGGAAACATAAGTAATGCCTGTATAACAAATGCGTAAAACAGCACCAGCCATTTTTAAAACAGCACCACCTAGACCTTTATGCCAAAGGTCTAGGCAGCCTTCAATGTTTCCTCAGTGGGTAAATAAGTGACAGAAAAGATTTAATGCAATCTATAAACAAAACTACAAACCAGCTGGCAAACATTAAGTACACTCAAAATTCACAGCTCCCTGAATGAGCAGCACCCACATTCATACTCAAAAGCCAGGACATCTTGGCTTTTAGCGGGCCACGCCTGTGACCCTACAAAAGCCTCTGGAAAGCAGGAGCGCTCTGTCAGGATGAATTAGTCTATCCTTGCTTACACATATGACGCAGTCAAGTGCTATGGGCAAAAAGTTAGAAAAGATATCATAGAAAATTACTGAAATCTTTGTTTTGAAATAGAAAATATAGCTGAACCTTCTACAAATAAGAGTTTAAAAATGGTTATTTTTCCTGTGACTTCACATTTCATTGAAGTAGGTTTTTTTTCCTTTCCCAAACACAATAAAGCAAAGGATGTTCATTTTCTGTGACTACTGTATGCATGTATATTGCAGTGAAACTGTTTCAACGTGGTAATTTACACATACTGAGCTCCACAGTTCCACAAGGCTCTGGCCGAGGTTGCCTTTTGTTCGTTAAAACCAGTGCTTAATTTTTTCCTCATTAATCATTAAAGAAAGTTCTAACCATGAAAAGCAGCTGTGTCAAAGGATCATTTAAAAGGCATGTATTCTGTATCTGAGTACCTTTAAAAGAGCCGAGAGAAACCTGCAGGCATATGTATCCTAAGCTATTGATGTTTTGTCACCTCAAGCAGGTGGGAAGAAAACAGAGAACAGAAAGGGGAGTTAATACAGTGTTGTGTTGTATGCTCATTATAATAGATAAGTAAAACTTTTGTAACTTGTAAGAGCTAATGAATAAAGACTTAAAGGGAAAGCAATTCCTTCATACCCTTCTCTCAGGAGCTGCCTAACCATCCTTTGGTGGAAACACTGGTCCTGTTGCTTCTGATTCCCTCCCCCGCAGGGTATCCCTGTCTCATCCCAACAGGCCCTGCTCTGAGGCCCCTGGGGGGCAGCGGATCCCACGTATGCCTGAGTGGGGACCTTTGACACCAGAGGAATTAACTTTAAGCATTAAACAAGAGCTAACGTGGCTTCACTAACACTTGAAGCAAAGGGGGTCCTTTCCAAGGAAGAGATAAGGACTCCAGGAAGGCTGGAACCTCCCGAGGCTAGTTGCAAGGTGTCACTGAGGGTATTACTGTGTGATGAAGACAGGGCACAAACAACTATTAACTTTTCCACTTTCATTTAAGGTGAGAAAGATTATGAATATGACTATAAAATAATAGTATATATTGGTTTCTGTCCCTGGTTCCCGGAACAGAGCTTCTAAAACCTTGCAATTTCCTAGGTGATAAGAGCATTAACATCTTTTGTTCTAATATTTGACCTTTGACCCAACTTCAGACACAGAGCTCCTAAATCCCTTGGAATTTCCTAGGTGATAAAAAAAAGTTTTTTTGTAATATTAAGACAACTCTTGGTAGGCACCTGAGAGATTCAGGATGGGAGCTGGCCCCCAGAAAAGTGAGGTCAAGATTAGAATACTACAATTTTTAGGCACAGCTCCCACCCCACACTCCAGGAAGGGGAGAAGGGTGGGACTGAAGTTAATCGTTGATTAGGCTTATATGATGAAGCCCCCATAAAAATCCCACTAGCTTCCAAGTTAGGAAACATATCCCTGTGCCAAAAGGGTGATACACCCCAACTCCATGGGGACAGAAGTTCCTATGGTTGGGACCCTCCCAAACCTTACGCTACGTATCTCTTCATCTGGCTGTTCATCTGTATCCTCTATGGTGGCCTTTATTATGTTGATACAATGAGCTAGTAAACATAAGTATATCCCTGAGTTCTGTGAGTCAGCCTAGCAAATCATCCAACCCAAGGAAGGGTACCTTGACTTATAGCTGATTGGTCAGAAGTATAGGTGACAACCTCTGACTTGTGATTAGCATCTGAGGTAGAGATTTTCTTATAGGACTGAGTGCTTCAGTGTGGAATCTGAAGCTCTCTCCAGGTAGACAGAGTCAGAAATGAGTTAAACTGCAGGACCCTGAGCTAGTGTCACAGAATTGTTTAGTGTGGGGAAAGTCCCACATCCGCTGTCAGAAATGTGTGAGCATGGGAGAGTAAAAGAGAAACAGAGGAGTGTTTTTCTTGTACAATGACTATTACTTATTTCATAATTCACCAATCTGAATGCTTGGCACAATCAGTGTTTTTAACTTTTTAAAGAAAAACACCATAAAGATATTAGCTAGAAATTATGCTGCCTTATTTCTATCAATGGCAGTTTTGTTTATCCCAGGATTTTCAACATTTGACACATGGTTGATTTTTAATAAGGGTAGTACCCTTGGGCTGTAGAAGAAAAAATACAAACACGCCCAGATCACAAAACACACATATGTACATTGAGAAATCGGATACTAGCAAACACACATATTAAATTTAAATAATAAAATTATTCCCTGTTAAAGCTTTTACTGGGAGAATTGAGCTCATTAGTTAGTGTGGGGGCAATTCTGTGATTTAATTCATAGCATCATATCCTCTGTCCATGGGATTTCCCAGGCAAGAATACTCAAGTGGGTTGCCATTTCCTTCTCCAGATGATCTTCCTAACCCAGAGATCAAACCCCCCAAGTGTGCTGCATTGCAGGCAGACTCCTTACTGTCTGTGCCACCTGGGAAGCCCAAATAGTCTCTAAATTGATGCAAATACTTTTTTAATAATAAAGTCTCCCACCATGTGAAATCCCCATCTCCTAGAAAACCTATTATTATTATTATTAAGCCAGGCCACTTATCTGATAGCCCACCAGGGAAAGAAATATGCCTTCAAATCATTTTTAGAGCCAAATTTGTGTTTCTAACTCTTCTGATTAGTTATTCCAAAATCCTTAAATAATCAGACCACTAGGAATAAAGAAGCAAGTCATAACAAAAAACATAAACTTTCATTTCCAAAACTGTCTGGACAATGGCAGTTTTCAGGATCTTACATTTTTAAGACAAAAATGACTTAACTGGCTTCAAAAGCATCTAATATTGATAGCAGCCAACATATTTAACTGCACACGTGGCCCTTGCTTGGCCAAGCCCAAGAGGCAGACCTAGTTTTGAAGAGCTCTGACAGAAGGAGGCCTTGTTCACACTTGAGTGGCCTGCTAGCAGCAAGGCTGTGTGGGTTCTCGAAATACAAATTACACACTCAGTGGTGCCTGCTGTGAAGAGCCTCACTCAGACCAGAAGTCCTCACTGAATACAATAATGTTCAAATCTTTCTTAACACATCCAGATACATGCAAAAAACATGCATTTTAACTTTCTTCTTGAGATCATTAAGGTTCACATTCAGTTTTAAGAAATGATGCAAACACTACACACACCCTTCAACTAGTTTTCCCCAATGACAACATCTTGCAAAACTATGTAACAAATTAAAAAACAGGATCCATCAACTTTATTCAGATTGCACCAGTTTGCCTGCGCAGTCCGAATAAAGTTGATGAATAGTGTATTGTGTTTGTGGATAATGTATATGTGTGTGAACTTAGTTCTGTGCTATTTTATCACGTGTAGATTCATATCACCTGCATCACAGTAAAGACAGAGCTGCTCCATTACAAGGATCTCTCATGCAACTCTTCCTTATCCATAATTATCTTTCTTTTGCCTCCCCATTTATCGCCCAACATCTGGCAGCCACTAAATCAGTCTTTGTTGCTATAATTTCATCATCTCAATATTACATAAAGGCAATCATACAGTATATAATCTTCTCAGTAGGTTTTCTTTATTCAGCTTGATTCCCTTGAGAACCATTCAAATTGTTCTGTATGTCAATAGTTAATTCCTTTTCAAAGTTGAGGAGTATTCCACGGTAGAATGTATCACAGGTTGTTTAACCATTCTTGTCAACTGAAAAAGATTTGGCTCTTTCCAGATTTGGAATTATACATAAACCTGTTATGAACAGGTTTGTACATGCTCTTATGTAGACAGAAGTTTTCATTTCTTAGTGACAAATGCCCAAGGATGAAATGGGCTAGATAATAAACACATGCAAAGCTTTGTAAGAAAATGCCAAACTACTTTCCAAGGTAACTGTTCTATTTTTACATTCTTACCAGACATATATAAGTATTCTGAATTCTCAACATTCTAGCTCCAAATGTCAGCATTTGGCATTATCACTATTTTTTTGTTTTAGTCATTCTGATAGGTCTGCACTCATATCTTTCTGTGGCTTTAATTTGCATTTTTCTAATGGCTAACAATGCTAAACAACTTTCATTGTCATTTGTTTATCTTCTTTTGGTGAAATGTCACTTCATGCTTTCTGCCCATATTGTAACTGGATGGTTTGGTGGTCCAGTTTGTTACATTTAGGTTGGAGATTCCGTTTTAAGTTCTAGACCTTAGTGTATTGTTGGGTATGTGGTTTGGAAATATTTTCTCTCAATCTGTAAATTGTAACTTCATCCTCTTTAAAAGGTCTTTGGCAGGGTCTTAATTGTAATGAGATCAGCTAACCGTTTTGTAGTTGTTGATCTTTATGAATCTTGGTCAAGTCTAAAGTTTATTTTTACTAGACTTAGATCTTAAGAACTTCTCCATTTTAAAAATAAAGAGTTGATAGTTTTATATTTTATTTTGAGTCAGTTTTTCACATAAAATGTGAAGTGAATGTTGAAATTTTTGTGGGTTTTTTGCTTGTTTGTTTGCCTGTGTCAAAAATCAACTGAGCATAACTGTGTGGGTCTATTTCTGGATTCTCTATTCTGTTTCACGGAATTATCTGTTTATTCCTTGGCCAGATTACACTTTATTATTAGTGTTGCTATATAAAAAGCCCTAAAATCAGGAAGGCTAATTCCCCCAACTTTATTCTCCTTTTTCAAAATTGTTCCAGCTATTTTAGGTCTTATGAAACTCCATATAAATTTTAAATAAGTTTGTCTTATATCCAACAAAACCTTGTGCTATTTTGATAGGAATTAACGCATATATATGGAATTTAGAAAGATGGTAATGATAACCCTGTATGCGAGACAGCAAAAGAGACTAAAAATTCACCTGCCCTGTTTTGTGATCCAACAAATGTTGGCAATTTGAGGTCTGGTTCCTCTGCCTTTTCTAAATCCAGCTTGAATATCTGGAAGTTCTTGGTTCAGGTACTATTGAAGCCTAGCTTGGAGGATTTTGAGCATTACCTTGCTAGACTTTGAAATGAGTGCAATTGTGTAGCAATATCAACATTCCTTGGCATTGCCCTTCTGTGGGGTTGGGATGAAAACTGACCTTTTCCAGTCCTGTGGCCACTGCTGAGGTTTCCTAATTTGTTGGCATATTGAGTGCAGCACTTTCACAGCATCATCTTTTAGGACTTGAGACAGCTCAGCTGGAATTCCATCACCTCCACTAGTTTTGTTTGTAGTAATGCTTCCTAAGGCCCACTTGACTTCATCCTCCAGGATGTCTGGCTCTAGGTGAGTGATCACACAATCGTGGTTGTCTGGGTCATTAAGATCTTTTTTGTATAGTTCTTCTGTGTATTATTGTCACCTTTTCTTAATCTCTTCTGCTTCTCTCAGATCCATACTGTTTCTGTCCTTTATTGTGCCCATGTTTGCCTGAAATATCCCTTGGTATCTCTCATTTTCTTGAGATCTATAGTCTTTCCCATTCGATTTTTTCCCTCTATTTATACTATAACATGCATAGGCAACTGTAATGTGCTAAATTTCATCCCACCTAAAATTCATATATTGAAGTCATAATCTCAGAATATGACTATGGTTAGAGATACGGTCTTTAAAGAGGTAATTAAGTAATAAAAGGAGGTCATTTGAGTTAGCCCTAATCCATGACTAGTGTCTAGAAGAAGGTGGGTGGGGCACACACATGCACAGAAGGAAGGCCGCATGAAGACAGAGAAAAGAAAGCCATCCACAAGCCACGGAGAGAGACCTCAGGTGAAATCAAGCCTGCATATACCTTGGTCTTCCAGCCTCCAGAACTGAGAGCAGAGAAAGCTCTTGTGTAACCCACCCAACCTGTGGTACTCTGTGACGGCAGTCCTAGCACACTGATGCAGTACTATGCCACGGTCTCCTGGTACTGACATGGTATCACTCTGTCAGAGGCAGAAAGAACTCTTCTATTTAGCTCCTTTTACCTTCCCCACCTTTTTTAAAGCAATAATTTCTATTATTTGTTTACGGCTGTGCTAGGTCTCCATTGCTGCACAGGCTTTTCTCTAGATGTGGTGAGCTGGGGACACTCTCTGGACACACTTCTCACTGAGGTGGCCTCTCTTGCTGTGCAGTATAGGCTCTAGGGCACGTGTGCTTCCGAGGTTGAAGCAGATGGCCTCAGCAGTTGCAGCTCCCAAACTCTAGAGCACAGACTTGATAGCTGTGGCACATGGGCTTAGCTCTGTCTCTTATACACATCTAGATGTGTATAAGAGACAGATATAGGAGAAAACTGACATCTTTATTCTGTTGAGTCTTCCAATGCAGAACATAATATTTCTGTTTTTATTTAGGGTTTCTCTAATTTCTTTAACCGGCATTGTATAATTTTTATCATAGAGAATTCATACATATTTTGTTAGATATATACCTAAGAATTTCATTTTTTGAGCAATCACAAATGCTATGTTTTTAATTCAATATATTCTTTATTATTATATGCAAATATAACTAAACTTGTGTGATGATCTGTTATCCTGAGACCTTGCTAAATTCATTAATTCTAAGTGTCTTTTACAGATTACTTATGATTTTTACAAGACAATCAGGTTACCTGTAAATTGACAGGCTTTCATTTTATTCTTTCCAATACATATGCCTTTTTTTATTTTGGCTATATTGCAGTGGCTTGAACCATCATGTTGAACGAGAGCTGTGAACGCATACACCCTCGCCTTGCTTCTGATTCTCAATCTTTCACCAGTAAGTCTAATGTTAGCTGCAGGTTTTATTTGTTTGAATATTTTAAATGCTTCCTATATCAATTTAAAGAAGCTTCTCCTTATTCCTAGTTTGCTGAGAGCTGTTAACCATAAATAGGTTTGGAGAAGGAAATGGCAACCCACTCCAGTGTCCTTGCCTGGAGAATCCCAGGGAGGGAGGAGCCTGGTGGGCTGCCGTCTATGGGGTCGCACAGAGTTGGACATGACTGATGTGACTTAGCAGCAGCAGCAGCAGGTATTGGTTTTATCAAATACATTTCATACATCAAACAATATGATCGTATGATTTTTTTCTTCAGTTCATTGCTTTAGTGGGTTGTATTGGTTGATTTTGAAATCAAGTTGAACCAGCCTTACATATCTGGTATAAATCTGACTTGGTCATAGTGTATAGTTCCTTTTCTTTTCTGGATTCTATTTGCTAATATTTGTTGAAGTTCTTTGCATTTAAGTTCATGAGAGAATCTGAACTACAGTTTAGTACACTGCCTTTATCAGGTTTTGCTATCAGATACATTAGCTTCATAAAAACACCAGAAGGGTGTTCCCTGTTTTTCTATTTTCTGGAAGAGACAGTGTGAAATTTCCATTAATACAGTAAGTCCTCTACACACAATCTTTCAAGTTGCAAACCTTCAAAGATGTGAACGTTTGTTCCCTTGTCAAATCACATGAGTTAGTTCATGTGACTGGCTTAGAGTGCTACATGTGTGAATCCTCCGTAAGCGGTTGTGCTTTTGTGCCAGTTAGTGTACAATACAGTACAGAGCAGAGTTCAATCACTCAGCTGTATCTGACTCTTTATGACCACCTGGACTGCAGCAAAATAGGCTTTTCTGTCCTTCACTATCTCCCAGAGCCTGGTCAAACTCATGTCCACTGAGTCAGTGATGCCATCAAATAGCTCATCCTCTGTTGCCCTCTTCTACTCCTGCCTTCAGTCTTTCCCAGCATCAGAGTCTTTTCCAATGAGTTGGCTCTTTGTATCAGGAAGCTAAAGTATTGGAGCTGCAGCATCAGCTTCAGCATCAGTCTTTTTCAATGAATATTCAGAGTAGATTCCCTTTAGGATTGACTGGTTTGATCTCCTTGCTGTCAAAGGGAATCTCAAGAATCCTCTCCAGCAAAACAATTCAAAACCATCAATTCTTCAGCAAAAAAAAAAGCCTTATTTATGGTCCAAATCTCACATCCGGACATGACTACTGGAAAAATTATAGCTTTGAACATGGACCTCTATCAGCAAAGTGATATTTCTGTTTTTTATATGCTATCTAAATTTTTCATAGCTTTTCTCCCAAAGAGCAAGAATCTTTTAATTTCATGGCTGCAGTCACCATTCACTATGATTTGGAGTTCAAGAAAATAAAGTCTGTCAGTTTCCATTTTTCCCTATCTATTTGCCATGAAGTGATGGGACCAGGAGCCATGATTTTTGTTTTTTGAATATTGAGTTTTAAGTCAGCTTCTTCACTCTCCTCTTTCACCTTCATCAAGAGGCTCTTTAGTTCCTGTTTGCTTTCTGCCAAATGGCTGGTGTCATCTGCATATCTGAGGTTACTGATATTTCTCCCAGCAATCTTGATTCCAGCTTGTGCTTCCTCCAGCCCAGCATTTCTCATGATGTACTCTGAATATAAGTTAAATAAGCAGGATGACAATATACAGGCTTAACAGGCTCCTTTCTCAATTTGGAACCAGTCCATTTTTGCATGCCTGGTTCTAACTGCTGCTTTTTGAACTGCATACAGGTTTCTCAGGAGACAGGTTAGATAGTCTGGTATTCCCATCCCTTTAAGAATTTTTACAGCTTGGTTTGATCCCCATAGTCAAGGCTTTAGCATAGTCAATTAGGTAAAAGTAGATTTTAAAAAATTCACCTGCCCTGTTTTGTGATCCAACAAATGTTGGCAATTTGAGGTCTGGTTCCTCTGCCTTTTCTAAATCCAGCTTGAATATCTGGAAGTTCTTGGTTCAGGTACTATTGAAGCCTAGCTTGGAGGATTTTGAGCATTACCTTGCTAGACTTTGAAATGAGTGCAATTGTGTAGCAATATCAACATTCCTTGGCATTGCCCTTCTGTGGGGTTGGGATGAAAACTGACCTTTTCCAGTCCTGTGGCCACTGCTGAGGTTTCCTAATTTGTTGGCATATTGAGTGCAGCACTTTCACAGCATCATCTTTTAGGACTTGAGACAGCTCAGCTGGAATTCCATCACCTCCACTAGTTTTGTTTGTAGTAATGCTTCCTAAGGCCCACTTGACTTCATCCTCCAGGATGTCTGGCTCTAGGTGAGTGATCACACAATCGTGGTTGTCTGGGTCATTAAGATCTTTTTTGTATAGTTCTTCTGTGTATTATTGTCACCTTTTCTTAATCTCTTCTGCTTCTCTCAGATCCATACTGTTTCTGTCCTTTATTGTGCCCATGTTTGCCTGAAATATCCCTTGGTATCTCTCATTTTCTTGAGATCTATAGTCTTTCCCATTCGATTTTTTCCCTCTATTTATACTATAACATGCATAGGCAACTGTAATGTGCTAAATTTCATCCCACCTAAAATTCATATATTGAAGTCATAATCTCAGAATATGACTATGGTTAGAGATACGGTCTTTAAAGAGGTAATTAAGTAATAAAAGGAGGTCATTTGAGTTAGCCCTAATCCATGACTAGTGTCTAGAAGAAGGTGGGTGGGGCACACACATGCACAGAAGGAAGGCTGCATGAAGACAGAGAAAAGAAAGCCATCCACAAGCCACGGAGAGAGACCTCAGGTGAAATCAAGCCTGCATATACCTTGGTCTTCCAGCCTCCAGAACTGAGAGCAGAGAAAGCTCTTGTGTAACCCACCCAACCTGTGGTACTCTGTGACGGCAGTCCTAGCACACTGATGCAGTACTATGCCACGGTCTCCTGGTACTGACATGGTATCACTCTGTCAGAGGCAGAAAGAACTCTTCTATTTAGCTCCTTTTACCTTCCCCACCTTTTTTAAAGCAATAATTTCTATTATTTGTTTACGGCTGTGCTAGGTCTCCATTGCTGCACAGGCTTTTCTCCAGATGTGGTGAGCTGGGGACACTCTCTGGACACACTTCTCACTGAGGTGGCCTCTCTTGCTGTGCAGTATAGGCTCTAGGGCACGTGTGCTTCCGAGGTTGAAGCAGATGGCCTCAGCAGTTGCAGCTCCCAAACTCTAGAGCACAGACTTGATAGCTGTGGCACATGGGCTTAGCTGCTCTGTGGCATGTAGGACCTTCCCCGATCAGGGATCGAACTCATGTCTCTTGCATTTGCAGGCAGATTCTTCACCACTGAGCCACCAGAAAAGCCCTACTTTCTCTACTTTTAAAATATGATTGTCTTAAGTATCCCCTCTCTAACTACATTCTTATTTATCTTGATGTTGGCATCGGTTTATTTTCTCACTCCTATTTGATTTTACTGTTTCGCTGTATGAGGAATGAGTTTTGGTTGTATCTGTGGCAGCTAGGAAATCATCTTATGGCACTGGGGCTAACTCACTGCTGTATTATCCCTTGTTCTAAAGGCCCTAGGCAGTTTGCCTTCTTCTTACCATCCTCCAGTATTCCTATGCTGGATGGCTGTGTTATGTCCAGCGACTTTTAGTCCTCAAAGGAAGGATGCGAGAACAATGATGTTGCTCCCCCTTGATGGGAACTTCATCTTTTTTAAACATTCTGGCTGACGCAATGAGTGTTTCTATCTTTTTGATCATTTCTTTTTATCATTTTCCATATGGAAATTTGCCCTATCTGAATTTTATAAGATTTTCTGATTTACTTTAATGAGTAGAGACTCTGCTTGTCTATTGGACTTGGGAGATTTCTAGCTCTAAATCTTGGAAACAGACATGGGAAAGACTTACATTATTTAAAGAATAATCTTAATGAAAACTATATCAGATTTCTTATTTAAAAACTAACAAAGTACTTTCTCTCCCCAATGAATAAGTCAGGTTGCTTTTAAAAAAAAAATAAAAGGGGAGTATTTTCTAAGTTAGACCCCATGACATTAACATTCATTAATTCTAAGGGCTCAAATCTTCTCTTCATGTATTCTCAGGGTATATTTACAAAACTTCAACATACTAAACTTGTGACAACTCCAAATAATTGAGTCCTGACACTATCTCTGTGTTATCCACGAATTCAATGTTATTGTTACTTTTAATTCCACTATATCTCCTTGTAACATCTCTGATAGAAAAGAAAAATAGAGTTAAGATGAAAAGAAATATTAGCTAATAATGATAATAGGTTTGGAGTATAATCATGATGTCCTTATCCTAGATATTCTGATTCTCTAAGGCAGAGTTTTGGCAAATAGATGGGGAAACACTGGGAACAGCGTCAGACTTTATTTTGGGGGGCTCCAAAATCACTGCAGATGGTGACTGCAGGCATGAAATTAAAAGATGCTTACTCCCTGGAAGGAAAGTTATGACCAACCTAGATAGCATATTCAAAAGCAGAGACATTATTTTGCCAACAAAGGTCCGTCTAGTCAAGGCTATGGTTTTTCCAGTAGTCATGTATGGATGTGACAGTTGAACTGTGAAGAAAGCTGAATGCCGAAGAATTGATGCTTTTGAACTGTGGCATTGGAGAAGAATCTTGAGAGTACCATGGACTGCAAGGAGATCCAACCAGGCCATTTTAAAGAGATCAGTCCTGGGTGTTCATTGGAAGGACTGATGCTAAAGCTGAAACTCCAGTACTTTGGCCACCTCACGCGAAGAGTTGACTCACTGGAAAAGACTCTGATGCTGGGAGGGATTGGGGCCAGGAGGAGAAGGGGACGACCGAGGATGAGATGGCTGGATGGCATCACTGACTTGATGGACGTGAGTCTGAGTGAACTCCGGGAGTTGGTGATGGACAGGGAGGCCTGGCGTGCTGCAGTTCATGGGGTCGCAAAGAGTCAGACACGACTGAGCAACTGAACTGAACTGAACTGAGGACAGAGTTTCTCAAATTTTTTTTACACTATTGACTTTTGGGCGAGATAATTCTTTATTAAGCAGGGGTGGGGGGAGGGACATTCCTATTCACTGTAGGATATTTAAGGTCTGCCTGGCCTCTACCCACCAAATGCAAAAAGCACAGCTCTTACAATCTGCACCAACAAAACCATCTTCAAACTTAGAGACTGTTGCTGGTATGTATATGTTGGGGTAGGGATTGAAAAATTAGCCTGGTTGATTATAACTGTTTTAGGGTGAACAGATAATTTAGAACAGTATGAAAACTCAAAAAGATAGGACACTGAAAGATTAACTACTCAGGTTGGTAAGCTGCCCAATATGCTACTGGAGATCAGTGGAGAAATAACTCCAGAAAGAATGGACAGACAAAGCCAAAGAAAAAACAAAACCTAGTTGTGGATGTGACTGGTGATGGAAGTAAAGTCCAATGCTGTAAAGAACAATATTGCATAGGAATCTGGAATGTTAGGGCCATGAATCAAGGCAAATTGGAAGTGGTCAAATAGGAGATGGTGAGAGTGCATGTTGACATTTTAGGAATCAGTGAACTAAAATGGACTGGAATGGGTGAATTTAATACAGATAATCATTATATAATTCAGATACTTGTGGGCAAGAATCCCTAGTAGCCATCATAGTCAACAAAAGAGTCCAAAATACAGTACTTGAATGCAATCTCAAAAATGACAGAATGATCTGTTCATTTCCAAGACAAACCATTTAATGCCACAGTAATCCAATTCTGTGCCTGGACCAGTAATGCTGAAGAAGTTGAATGGTTCTATGAAGACCAACAAGAACTTCTAGAACTAACACCCCAAAAAGATGTCCTTTTCATTACAGGGGACTGGAGCGCAAAAGTAGGAAGTCAAGAAATACTTGGAGTAACAGGCATTTGGCCTTGGAGTACAGAATGAAGCAGGGCAAACACTAACAGAGTTCTGTCAAGAGAACGCACCGGTCATAGCAAACACCCTCTTCCAACAACACAAGAGAAGACTCTACACATGGACATCACCAGATGGTCAATACCAAAATCAGACTGATTATATTCTTTGCAGCCAAAGATGGAGAAGCTTTATACAGTCAGCAAAAACAAGACTGGGAGCTGATTGTGGCACAGATCATGATTCCTTACTGCCAAATTCAGACTTAAATCCAAGAAAGTAGGGAAAACCACTAGACCATTCAGGTATGACCTAAATCAAACCTCTTATGATTATACAGTAGAAGTGACAAATAGATTCAAGGAAATAGATCTGATAGACAGAGTGCCTGATGAACTATGGATGGAAGTTCGTGACACTGTACAGAAGGCAGTGATCAAGACTATCCCCAAGAAAAAGAAATATAAAGGGACAAAATGGTTGTCTGAGGAGGCCTTACAAATAGCTTAGAAAAGAGAAGTGAAAGGCAAATGAGAAAAGGAAAGATATACCCATCTGAATACACAGTTCCAAAGAATAGCAAGGAGAGATAAGAAAGCCTTCCTCAATGATCAATGCAAAGAGGAAAACAATAGATTGGGAAAGACTAGAGATCTCTTCAAAATTAGAGATACCAAGGGAACATTTCATGCAAAGATGGTCACAATAAAGGACAGAAATGGTATGGACCTAACAGAAGCAGAAGATATTAAGAAGAGATGGCAAGAATACACAGAAGAACTACACAAAAAAGATCTTCATGAGCATTGGCTACAGGACTGAAAAAGATGAGTTTTTATTGCAGTCCCAAAGAAAGGCAATGCCAAAGAATGCTCAAACTACTGCACAATTGCACTCATCTCACATGCTAGCAAAGTAATGCTCAAAATTCTCCAAGCCAAGCTTCAACAGTATGTGGCCTGTGAATCTCCAGATGTTTCTGCTGGATTTAGAAAAGGCAGAGGAGCCAGAAATCAAATTGCCAACATCCACTGGATCATCAAAAAAGTGTGAGAGTTCCAGAAAAACATCTATTTTTGACTACACCAAAGCCTTTGACTGTGTGGATCACAACAAACCGTGGAAAATTCTGAAAGAGATGGGAATACCAGACCACCTGTTCTGACTCCTGGAAAATCTTTATTCAGGTCAAGAAGTAACAGTTAGAACTGGACATGGAACAACAGATTAGTTCCAAATTGTGAAAGGAGTACATCAAGCCTGTATATTGTCACCCTGCTTATTTAACTTATATGCAGAGTACGTAATGGGACATGCTGGAATGGATGAAGCACAAGTTAGAATTAAGTTTACCAGTAGAAATATCAATAACCTCATATATGCAGATGATATACCACCCTAATGGCAGAAAGTGAAGAACTAAAGAGGTTCTTGATGAAAGTGAAAGAGGAGGGTGAAAAAGTTGACTTAAAGCCCAACATTCAGAAAACAGATCATGGCATCTGGTCCCATCACTTCATGGCAAATAGATTGAGAAACAATGGAAACAGTGAGAGACTTTTTTGTTTGGGGGCTCCAAAATCACTGTAGATGGTGACTGTAGCCATGATATTAAAAGACACTTGCTCCTTGGAAGAAAAGTTATGACCAACTTAGATAGCATATTAAAAAGCAGACATTACTTTGCCAACAAAGATCTGTCTAAAGCTTTGGTTTTTCCAGTAGTCATGTATGGATGTGAGAGCTGAACCATAAAGAAATCTGAGCACTAAAGCATTGATGTTTTTAACATGTGGTGTTGGAGAAGACTCTTGAGAGTCCCTTGGACTGCAAGGAGATCCAACCCATCCATCCTAAAGGAGATCAGTCCTGGGTGTTCACTGGAAGGACTGTTCATGAAGCTGAAACTCCAATACTTTGGCCACCTGAGGTGAAGAACTGACTTATTGGAAAAGACCCTGACGCTGGGAAAGATTGAAGGCACGTAGAGAAGGAGACGACAGAGGATGAAATGGTTGGATGGCATCACCGTCTCAATGGACATGAGTTTGAGTAAGCTCCAGGAGTTGGTGATGGACAGGGAGGCCTGGTGTGCTGTGGTTCATGGCGTCGCAAAGAGTTGGACACGACTGAGAGACTAAACTGAACTGATAGTTTAAAGAATATCATAATTAAAGCTGAAGCACTAAAAGAAAAAAATTTGAGACGAGGAGATGGAAAGAGGGGAGGAGGAAGGGAATGAGGGGGAAAGGAAAGGAAGAAAAGATAAAACTAACTGGAAAAGAAAATCTCCATGCCTTCGGAAAAATGGTGAATGAGACAAGCTGTATCTACAGGAGAGATGCTCTTTCTTTCTAATTGTTTCCACTTATGTCCTTATGCCCCAGGTATATAAGTCCTAAAGCCTCATATATCCAAGATTCACACTAGCACACACCCCTTGCTTCAAATCACTTTGTGTCATCATTCCAGGCTTTCTCAGTGAAGCTTCCCCAATTTTTCACATTTAGTACATTTTAGTCACTCATCACACTAGATACTCCCTAAGGGCAAGACTTTCTGTGACCAACCTGTTTCCTCAGCAGCGCCAAGTCCAGGGCCTCTATACAGTCGTTCTCAATAAGTATTTGTTAAATTGAATGACAAACCTGATGAAAAAAACACAAGTAAACTAGAACCCTGCTTTGCATGATAGCATCTATTGTGAATCCGTGGAAGGACAACTTTTCAAGATTTAGTACAAGCTGACTGTCAATATTTCGCTGAGACCAATACCTAGTGAATTGGAGCATTTCTGAATGTAATCATCTGCAGCCTTCCAGGCTGACCATACGGTGTTTGTTTATCAGATGTGATAATCCAGGTCAAGCGCAACTACTGGAAACTTAAGAGCTGTTAAGAGCACATAAAAGGGGAAGGCAGGCCCCCTGGGAAATTCTGCCATCAGGAGGAATTCAGACTCAGAGTCGGGAAGACACTGATACGGTGTCTCTGTCCAAACACTAGAGTTGCGTGAAGAAGGAAGCCAGAGGGCAGAGAGAGCCGGGGGGGCTGAGCACTCCTCTCGCTTCAGAGGGTGGAAAGGTTTGGGTCCTGGTAGGCTCTAGAGTCTTCTCTTCGAAGAGGCTAAATTGCCAAACACTCGTTCCACAGAGCAAAGCATCCCAAGGGAAACATACGAATTTAATGAAAGATGGGGGGCAGGTGCCATTTGTCTCCCCTCTCCAGCTTTGGCATCATTCTCTGCTGGCAAGAGATTAGTATAAACTTGTTTGTGAGAAGTCTGGGGAAGTTTTGTGAACTGTAATGGGAAGCACCTACATGTGATATTGGAAGGAAGGGATTCCACTGTCAGATATCACCACACTCCAGCACATCACCAAATAGCTAAAGGGAGACAGAGGTCTAGACAAAGAAGATAATTTCCAATGAGAAAGCTTATAGCCCTCACATCTGTGGTAGGAAAATGACAGGAGAGAAGCTGAGACAGAACCCGCAGATGTAGTTATGGGCTGAGTCTTCATAGCAAGAATTCTCCCTTGCCATTATAGAAGGTATGTGCATGGTGTCTGCATATCTATCCTGTGAAATTCAATAAAATCCATGCCCATCAGTCAAGACAACTGTTTCAATGCTTTCATTCAATAGAGTTGTGACAGCCAGCTACAAAGACATGTGAGCCAGATTCTCTTGAAAAGATGACGAAAAGACAGGCTAAGTCTGGTCAAGCGGTGAATTTGTTAACTGACATTTCTTTTTTATTTTACTTTTTAATTTATCATGGGAGCATCAATGTGACTTTTATTACTTGTGGGCAGAGATCTCTGCCTCTCAGTTGAGACTGAGTTAAGTTCCTATATAGAGATGTAAAATTTGACTTATGACTATAAGAAACCATGATGCAGGGCTTCCTTGGTAGCTCAGTGGTTGAAAAATCTGTCTCGCAATGCAAGGGGCACCGGTTCAATCCCTGGTCCAGGAGGACCCCATGGGCTATGGGGCAAATAGGCCTGTGTGCCACAATTAATGAGCCAGTGCTCTGAGGCCCACAAGCCACAACTACGGAGCCTACGTGCAGCAACTATCAAAGCCTGCATGCGCTAGAACCCATGTTCCACAAGAGAAGGCTACATTTCTTTTTTATTTTACTTTTTAATTTATCATGGGAGCATCAATGTGACTTTTATTACTTGTGGGCAGAGATCTCTGCCTCTCAGTTGAGACTGAGTTAAGTTCCTATATAGAGATGTAAAATTTGACTTATGACTATAAGAAACCATGATGCAGGGCTTCCTTGGTAGCTCAGTGGTTGAAAAATCTGTCTCGCAATGCAAGGGGCACCGGTTCAATCCCTGGTCCAGGAGGACCCCATGGGCTATGGGGCAAATAGGCCTGTGTGCCACAATTAATGAGCCAGTGCTCTGAGGCCCACAAGCCACAACTACGGAGCCTACGTGCAGCAACTATCAAAGCCTGCATGCGCTAGAACCCATGTTCCACAAGAGAAGGCGCTGCAATGAAAATCAGCCCGCAGCTAGAGAGTGGGCCTGGCTCTTCACAACTAGGGAAAGTCTGCACACAGAAACAAAGACCCAGCCCAGCCCTAAATAAATAGACAAAATAGTTTTTTAAAGGCATCATGCTCTGGAGAAAGCTTTGAAATAGCAACATGAGCTAAACTGCTTTTTAAAAAAGAAACCATGGTGTAGATGTTAATGACACAGGTATTTATGATGTGTTCATGGAAAAAGCAGTTTGTAAAATGCATCCTAAACTGTCCACATATATGTTGTCACCATATCTATATTTGGAAAATTATATCCTAAAATGTAAATGGTGATATTTAGAATTTCTCTTTCTCGATGCTTTTCTATATTTCTGAATCTCAACAGTAAATATCTCATACTTTTGTGATCAGAGAAAAATCTTCATGGTAGGTTTTTTCAAGTTATCTTTGGAGTGTACAATAATCACCAGGAATAGTAATGTTCTTAGACCCTACTGCTTCAAGATAAGACACCTGCCATTTCCTGCAAATTGCAAAACTATTGTCATCTACCTACATGCCCTGAGCACCTAGAATCTGGGTACTCTCCTCCCATGGCCAAAGACTTTCCTTAGAACCCAAAAAGGGCAATCACATATGACTGCAATCTAATCTCTGTTTTCTTTGGTTCAGACTGGGAGACACTGCTTTCTGGACTAGGCAAGTTACAAACATCAGGGAAGACTACTTTTCAACAAGGTAACGTGTGTGATACGAAAAGCTCTGGAGTCTGACAGCTCTTATTTGGAATCCTCAGTCCTCTTACATCCTTTGAGCAATGTTCCTAGTTTCTCTGAGACCTGGTTTCCAAAACAATAGCAAGTAAATAGCAGTAAACAGTGCAGCCCTGAATAACTGATGATTCAGTTGAAATGGGAAAGGCCAGTGCCTAATGCTTGGCTCAGAGGCCCCGGTAGGGCAAATGAAAACAGCCGCTTAACAAAGGCCTGAGGACTGTACTCGGTAAATGTCTGCCGCCATCACCAATGCTAACTATGTATGTCTGCTATGTGCCAGGTACTTTGTTATGTGATTTGCATGCATGAAATCTGCTGTACCTGTCAGCATATTTCGGGGTGAATGTATTATTATGTTCACTTTGTAAATGAGGCACTTTTTAAATGAGCAAGACCACACACTTGCTCACAACTCCATGGAGTCAGCCTTGAAATCAGGTAATATGACCCAATTTGAGCCACTATGTTCTGTCATCTCACATAAAGCAAGAGATTAACAAACTCATTAACACGCTGAGGGGCCCTCCACATTCAAAAGGTACTGCTGCTGCTAAGTCACGTCAGTCGTGTCCGACTCTGTGCGACCCCACAGACGGCAGCCCATTGGGCTCCGCCATCCCTGGGATTCTCCAGGCAAGAACACTGGAGTGGGTTGCCATTTCCTTCTCCAATGCATGAAAGTGAAAAGTGAAAGTGAAGTCGCTCAGTCGTGTCCGACTCAGCGACCCCGTGGACTGCAGCCCACCAGGCTCCTCCGTCCATGGGAGTTTCCAGGCAAGAGGACTGGGGTGGGGTGCCATTGCCTTCTCCGTCAAAAGGTACAGTAGTGTCAATGTCTTACTCTGACATTTCCTCTATTATATGGAAAACTGGGTTTTGAGATTGAGTGCTCAGGCACTGTTGCCAAAATTCTCCAACACAGTATCTTTTTTAATTAAAAAAATTGAAAATTGTAAAGCAATTTCTTCTCACAAAAACATCCTGGGCATCAGCCTACATAGTCTTTCTGTACATCCAGCAGAAGAGTCCACAGTAGAGCTGAAGAGAAGGCGCCCAGGGTGGAACACGTGCCCACTGCAAAGCACACTCCCTAAACTCACCAGGCAGCTGCATCGCCCAACGCGTGCCGCGCACGGCAATTATGAAGATCCCAGTTCACACTCAAGCCACTTAAAGTACCATCCGAGGTGCTTTATCCTTTTTCTCACCAACACTGTCTATCACTTGCTATTCCCATTGGACTGATGGGGAAACTGAGTTGCAACATATTTGGGTGTTCTGCCCAAAGACACGCAACAGTATCGGCAAAGCCACAGTGTAACCCAATCCGCTCGGCCAGCCCTCCCACAAGACTGCTGCTCTCCCGCCTCTGGCTCAGCAGCCCAGCTACCCTTGACTTGGGTTTGTCCTTCTTTGCTTGCACAGTCCCTTCCTCTCCTGCCTCAGCCTCAGCACCAGAGCTTTGTCCTCAGGCACTGACGCACTATATCACCCATCCCTCCTGAGGACGTGCCCTCACTGACACTGACCACTACAGGTCTAGAGGAACAGACAGCAGCATTTCCAGGACTAGGAAAAGATACAAGGAAACATACTAGGAAAGGAGGTACTGAGAGGGTAACAGGCAGGAAGGCCAGGGGTCTCCAAATGGAGGAAATAGCCTGCAAGTGTCAGACATTTGTATCTCTCTTAAGCGGCAGGAGGAAACAAACTAGCGATATTTTTTCCTACTCTATACAAATTTAAAAGGAGGTTTCTCCTAAAATTCTGTGTTGCCAAAATGACACCTGGTTTCACTTGAAGTTAACCATTGCCTTTTTCTTATGGAAATGTTTATCTTAAGCTATGCTACGGAGAAGGCAATGGCATCCCACTCCAGTACTCTTGCTGAGTCAGACACGACTGAGCAACCTCACTTTCACTTTCATGCACTGGAGAAGGAAATGGCAACCCACGCCAGTGTTCTTGCCTGGAGAATCCCAGGGATGGCAGAGCCCAATGGGCTGCCGTCTGTGGGGTCGCACAGAGTCAGACATGACTGAAGCAACTCAGCAGCAGCAGTAGCAGCAAGCTATGCTAATGTACTATGCATTTACCCCAAACTCTGTCTTCAAGTCGGTTTCACCTTTTGGGCTCAGAATCTACTTGATAATCCAGTATGTTATACTCTGACATTGTTCCTCTAATCTATGTAAATGAAACTATTTGTATGGTGCTCTGCCCTTCTTCAAGATTCAAGTTAATCCTTTTATGGCCCAAGATAAACCATTTGGTGCCAGTTCAGTTCAGTTCAGTTCAGTCGCTCAGTCACGTCCGACTCTTTGCGGCCCCATGAATCGCAGCACGCCAGGCCTCCCTGTCCATCACCAACTCCCAGAGTTCACTCAGACTCACGTCCATTGAGTCCGTGATCCATCCAGCCATCGCATCCTCGGTCGTCCCCTTCTCCTCCTGCCCCCAATCCCTCCCAGCATCAGAGTCTTTTCCAATGAGTCAACGCTTTGCATGAGGTGGCCAAAGGAATGGAGTTTCAGCTTTCGCATCATTTCTTCCAAAGAAACGCCAGGGCTGATCTTCAGAATGAACTGGTTGGATCTCCTTGCAGGCCAAGGGACTCTCAAGAGTCTTCTCCAACAC